>JAQOWZ010000107.1:326276-472501 GCA_035578165.1 Stenolophus ochropezus | reverse complement strand
ACGCGCTATCTCAGAGTATAAATTTTTACTTCTGCGCCCGAATTTTATAATTTTTCATCATATTTTATCCACAGTATAGGTCCAAAAGCATGTTTATGAATGTTTTAACAAAAATATCCATTTCAAGAATAGATAAAATCTGACTTTATTTTTGTAAAAAATCATATAAATATTTGCTTCCGTGCCCGAATTTTATGATTTTTCATCATAATTTAGTTAAAAGAAAACATTGCAACAAGTAAATTGCTATTTCAAGTGTGGTAGGTATTCTAGAATCCAGCCAAATAACCTTACAATATACAATGTATTTATCAAAAATAGGTAAAATCTGACTTTATTTTTGTAAAAAATCATATAAATATTTACTTCTGCGCCCGAATTTTATAATTTTTTATCATATTTTATCCACAGTATAGGTCCAAAAGCATGTTTATGAATGTTTTAACAAAAATATCCATTTCAAGAATAGGTAAAATCTGACTTTATTTTTGTAAAAAATCATATAAATATTTGCTTCCGTGCCCGAATTTTATGATTTTTATCATAATTTAGGTAAAAGAAATCATTGCAACAAGAAAATTGCTATTTCAAGTGTGGTAGGTGTTCTAGAATCCAGCCAATTAACCTTACAATATACAACGTATTCATCAAAAATAGGTAAAATCTGACTTTGTTTTTGTAAAAAATCATATAAATATTTTTTTCCGCGCCCGAATTTTATAATTTTGCATCATATTTTATCCACAGTATAGGTCCAAAAGCATGTTTATGAATGTTTTAACAAAAATATCCATTTCAAGAATAGGTATAATCTGACTTTATTTTTGTAAAAAATCATATAAATATTTGCTTCCGCGCCTGAATTTTATAGTTTTTCATCATATTTTATCCATAGTATAGGTCCAAAAGCATGTTTATGAATTTTTTAACAAAAAAATCCATTTCAAAAATTGGTAAAATCTGACTTTATTTTTGTAAAAAATCATATAAATATTTGCTTCCGCGCCCGAATTTTATGATTTTTTATCATATTTTAGCTAAAAAAAAACATTGCAACAAGAAAATTGCTATTTCAAGTGTGTTAGGTATTCTAGAATCCAGCCAATGTACCTTACAATATACAACGTATTCATCAAAAATAGGTAAAATCTGACTTTATTTTTGTAAAAAAAATTATAAATATTTGCTTCCGCGCCCGAATTTTATAATTTTTTATCATATTTTATACATAGTATAGGGCCAAAAGCATGTTTATGAATGTTTTAAACAAAAATATCCATTTCAAAAATAGGTAAAATCTGACTTTATTTTTGTAAAAAATCATTTAAATATTTGCTTCCGCGCCCGAATTTTGTGATTTTTCATTATATTTTAGCTAAAAGAAAACATTGCAACAAGAAAATTGCTATTTCAAGTGTGTTAGGTATTCTACAATCCAGCCCATGTAGCTTACAATATACACCGTATTCTTCAAAAATAGGTAAAATCTGACTTTTTTTTGTAAAAATTCATATAAATATTTGCTTCCGCGCCCGAATTTTATAATTTTTTATCATATTTTATCCACAGTATAGGTCCAAAAGCATGTTTATGAATATTTTAACAAAAATATCCATTTCAAGAATAGGTAAAATCTGACTTTATTTTGTAAAAATCATATAAATATTTGCTTTTAAGCCCGAATTTTTTGATTTTTCATCATAATTAAGGTAAAAGAAAACATTGCAACAAGAAAATTGCTATTTCAAGTGTGGTAGGTATTCTAGAATCCAGCCAATGAAGCTTACAATATACAACGTATTCATCTAAAATAGGTAAAATCTGACTTCATTTTTGTAAAAAAAATTATAAATATTTGCTTCCGCGCCCGAATTTTTTAATTTTTTATCATATTTTATACATAGTATAGGGCCAAAAGCATGTTTATGAATGTTTTAACAAAAATATCCATTTCAAAAATAGGTAAAATCTGACTTTATTTTTGTAAAAAATCATATAAATATTTGCTTCCGCGCCCGAATTTTGTGATTTTTCATCATATTTTAGCTAAAAGAAAACATTGCAACAAGAAAATTGCTATTTCAAGTGTGGTAGGTATTCTAGAATCCAGCCAATGAAGCTTACAATATACAACGTATTCATCAAAAATAGGTAAAATCTGACTTTTTTTTGTAAAAAATCATATAAATATTTGCTTCCGCGCCCGAATTTTATAATTTTTCATCATATTTTATCCACAGTATAGGTCCAAAAGCATGTTTATGAATATTTTAACAAAAATATCCATTTCAAGAATAGGTAAAATCTGACTTTATTTTGTAAAAATCATATAAATATTTGCTTTTAAGCCCGAATTTTTTAATTTTTCATCATAATTAAGGTAAAAGAAAACATTGCAACAAGAAAATTGCTATTTCAAGTGTGGTAGGTATTCTAGAATCCAGCCAATGAAGCTTACAATATACAACGTATTCATCAAAAATAGGTAAAATCTGACTTCATTTCTGTAAAAAATTATATAAATATTTGCTTTCGCGCCCGAATTTTATAATTTTTCATCATATTTTATCCATAGTATAGGTCCAAAAGCATGTTTATGAATGTTTTTATAAAAATATCCATTTCAAAAATAGGTAAAATCTGACTTAATTTTTGTAAAAAATCATATAAATATTTGCTTCCGCGCCCAAATTTTATGATTTTTCATCATATTTTAGCTAGAAGAAAACAATGCAACAAGAAAATTGGTATTTCAAGTGTGTTAGGTATTCTAGAATCCAGCCCATGTAGCTTACAATATACAATGTATTCATCAAAAATAGGTAAAATCTGACTTTTTTTTTGTAAAAAATCATATAAATATTTGCTTCCGCGCCCGAATTTTATAATTTTTCATCATATTTTATCCACGGTATAGGTCCAAAAGCATGTTTATGAATGTTTTAACAAAAATATCCATTTCAAGAATAGGTAAAATCTGACTTTATTTTTTTTAAAAATCATATAAATATTTGCTTCCGCGCCCGAATTTTATTATTTTTCATCATAATTTAGGTAAAAGAAAACATTGCAACAAGAAAATTGCTATTTCAAGTGTGGTAGGTATTCTAGAATCCAGCCAATTAACCTTACAATATACAACGTATTCATCAAAAATAGGTAAAATTTGACTTTGTTTTTGTAAAAAATCATATAAATATTTTTTTCCGCGCCCGAATTTTATAATTTTGCTTCATATTTTTTTTCCACAGTATAGGTCCAAAAGCATGTTTATGAATGTTTTAACAAAAATATCCATTTTAAGAATAGGTAAAATCTGACTTTTTTTTGTAAAAAATCATATAAATATTTGCTTCCGCGCCCGAATTTTATAAATTTTCATCATATTTTATCCACAGTACAGGTCCAAAAGCATGTTTATGAATGTTTTAACAAAAATATCCATTTAAAGAATAGGTAATATCTGACTTTATTTTTGTAAAAAATCATATAAATATTTGCTTCCCCGCCCGAATTTTATGATTTTTCATCATAATTTAGGTAAAAGAAAACATTGCAACAAGAAAATTACTATTTCAAGTGTGGTAGGTATTCTAGAATCCAGCCAATGAAGCTTACAATATACAACGTATTCATCAAAAATAGGTAAAATCTGACTTTATTTTTGTAAAAAATTAAATAAATATTTGCTTCCGCGCCCGAATTTTATAATTTTTTATCATATTTTATCCATAGTATAGGTCTAAAAGCATGTTTATGAATGTTTTAACAAAAATATCTATTTGCTTCCGCGCCCGAATTTCATGATTTTTCATCATATTTTAGCTAAAAGAAAACATTGCAACAAGAAAATTGGTATTTCAAGTGTGTTAGGTATTCTAGAATCCAGCCCATGTAGCTTACAATATACACCGTATTCATCAAAAATAGGTAAAATCTGACTTTTTTTTGTGAAAAATCATATAATTATTTACTTTTGCGCCCGAATTTTATGATTTTTCATCATAATTAAGGTAAAAGAAAACATTGCAACAAGAAAATTGCTATTTCAAGTGTGGTAGGTATTCTAGAATCCAGCCAATGAAGCTTACAATATACAACGTATTCATCAAAAATAGGTAAAATCTGACTTTATTTTTGTAAAAAACTATATAAATATTAGCTTTCGCGCCCGAATTTTATAATTTTTCATCATATTTTATCCATAGTATTGGTCCAAAAGCATGTTTATGAATGTTTTAACAAAAATATCCATTTCAAAAATAGGTAAAATCTGACTTTATTTTTGTAAAAAATAATATAAGTATTTGCTTCCGCACACGAAATATATAATTTTTCATCAAATTTTATCCATAGTATAGGTCTAAAAGCATGTTTATGAATGTTTTAACAAAAATATCTATTTCAAAAATAGGTAAAATCTGACATTTTTTTGTAAAAAATCATATAAATATTTGCTTCCGCGCCCCAATTTCATAATTTTTCGTCATATTTTAGCTAAAAGAAAACATTGCAACAAGAAAATTGCTATTTCAAGTGTGTTAGGTATTCTAGAATCCAGCCCATGTAGCTTACAATATACAACGTATTCATCAAAAATAGGTAAAATCTGACTTTATTTTTGTAAAAAATTATATAAATATTTGCTTTCGAGCCCGAATTTTATAATTTTTCATCATATTTTATCCATAGTATAGGTCCAAAAGCATGTTTATGTATGTTTTAACAAAAATATCCATTTCAAAAATAGGTAAAATCTGACATTATTTTTGTAAAAAATCATATAAATATTTGCTTCCGCGCCCGAATTTTATGATTTTTCATCATATTTTAGCTAAAATAAAACATTGCAACAAGAAAATTGCTATTTCAAGTATGTTAGGTATTCTAGAATCCAGCCCATATAGCTTACAATATACAACGTATTTATCAAAAATAGGTAAAATCTAATTTTTTTTTTGTAAAAAATCATATAAATATTTGCTTTCGAGCCCGAATTTTATAATTTTTCATTATATTTTATCCACAGTATAGGTCCAAAAGCATGTTTAAGAATGTTTTAACAAAAATATCCATTTCAAAAATAGGTAAAATCTGACTTTATTTTTGTAAAAAAATCATATAAATATTTGCTTCCGCGCCCGAATTTTATGATTTTTTATCATATTTTAGCTAAAATAAAACATTGAAACAAGAAAATTGCTATTTCAAGTGTGTTAGGTATTCTAGAATCCAGCCCATGTAGCTTACAATATACAACGTATTCATCAAAAATAGGTAAAATCTGACTTTATTTTTGTAAAAATTCATATAAATATTTGCTTCCGCGCCCGAATTTTATTATTTTTCATCATATTTTAGCTAAAAGAAAACATTGCAACAAGAAAATTGCTATTTCAACTGTGTTAGGTATTTTAGATTCCAGCCCATGTAGCTTACAATATTCATCAAAAATAGGTAAAATCTGACTTTTTTTTGTAAAAAATCATATAAATATTTGCTTCCGCGCCCGAATTTTATAATTTTTCATCATATTTTATCCACAGTATAGGTCCAAAAGCATGTTTATGAATATATTAACAAAAATATCCATTTCAAGTATAGTTAAAAACTGACTTTATTTTTGTAAAAATTATATAATTATTTGCTTTCGGGCCCGAATTTTACGATTTCTTATCATAATTTAGGTAAAAGAAAACATTGCAACAAGAAAATTGCTATTTCAAGTGTGGTAGGTATTCTAGAATCCAGCCCATGTAGCTTACAATATACAACGTACTCATCAAATATAGGTAAAATCTGACTTTTTTTTGTAAAAAATCATATAAATATTTGCTTCCGCGCCCGAATTTTATGATTTTTCTTCATATTTTATCCACAGTATAGGTCCAAAAGCATGTTTATGAATGATTTAACAAAAATATCCATTTCAAGAATACGTAAAATCTGACTATATTTTTTTTAAAAATCATATAAATATTTGCTTCCGCGCCCGAATTTTACGATTTTTCAACATAATTTAGGTAAAAGAAAACATTGCAACAAGATAATTGCTATTTCAAGTGTGGTAGGTATTCTAGAATCCAGCCAATGAAGCTTACAATATACAACGTATTCATCAAAAATAGATAAAATCTGATTTTATTTTTGTAAAAAATTATATAAGTATTTGCTTCCGCGCCCGAATTTTATAATTTTTCTTCATATTTTATCCATAGTATAGGTCCAAAAGCATGTTTATGAATGTTTTAACAAAAATATCCATTTAAATAATAGGTAAAATCTGACTTTATTTTTGTAAAAAATCATATAAATGTTTGCTTCCGCGCCCGAATTTTATGATTTTTTTTTATCATATTTTAGCTAAGAGAAACCATTGCAACAAGAAAATTGCTATTTGAAGTGTGTTAGGTATTCTAGAATCCAGCCAATGAAGCTTACAATATACAATGTATTCATCACAAATAGGTAATATCTGACTTTTTTTTGTAAAAAAATCATATAAATATATGCTTCCGCGCCCGAATTTTATAATTTTTCATCATATTTTTCCATAGTATAGGTCTAAAAGCATGTTTATGAATGTTTTAACAAAAATATCTATTTCAAAAATAGGTAAAATCTGACATTTTTTTGTAAAAAATCATAAATATTTGCTTCCGCGCCCGAATTTTATGATTTTTTATCATAATTTAGGTAAAATTAAACATTGCAACAAGAAAATTGCTATTTCAAGTGTGGTAGGTATTCTAGAATCCAGCCAATGAAGCTTACAATACACAACGTATTCATCAAAAATAGGTAAAATCTGGCTTTATTTTTGTAAAAAATTTTATATAAATATTTGTTTCCGCGCCCGAATTTTATAATTTTTGATCATATTTTATCCATAGTATAGGTCCAAAAGCATATTTATGAATGTTTTAACAATAATATCCATTTCAAAAATAGGTAAAATCAGACTTTATTTTTGTAAAAAATCATATAAATATTTGCTTCCGCGTCCGAATTTTATTATTTTTTATCATATTTTAGCTAAAAGAAAACATTGCAACAAGAAAATTACTATTTCAAGTGTGTTAGGTATTCTAGAATCCAGCCCATGTAGCTTACAATATTCATTAAAAATAGGTAAAATCTGACTTTTTTTTGTAAAAAATCATATAAATATTTGCTTCCGCGCCCGAATTTTATAATTTTTCATCATATTTTATCCATAGTATAGGTCTAAAAGCATGTTTATGAATGTTTTAACAAAAATATCTATTTGCTTCCGCGCCCGAATTTCATGATTTTTCATCATATTTTAGCTAAAAGAAAACATTGCAACAAGAAAATTGGTATTTCAAGTGTGTTAGGTATTCTAGAATCCAGCCCATGTAGCTTACAATATACACCGTATTCATCAAAAATAGGTAAAATCTGACTTTTTTTTGTGAAAAATCATATAATTATTTACTTTTGCGCCCGAATTTTATGATTTTTCATCATAATTAAGGTAAAAGAAAACATTGCAACAAGAAAATTGCTATTTCAAGTGTGGTAGGTATTCTAGAATCCAGCCAATGAAGCTTACAATATACAACGTATTCATCAAAAATAGGTAAAATCTGACTTTATTTTTGTAAAAAACTATATAAATATTAGCTTTCGCGCCCGAATTTTATAATTTTTCATCATATTTTATCCATAGTATTGGTCCAAAAGCATGTTTATGAATGTTTTAACAAAAATATCCATTTCAAAAATAGGTAAAATCTGACTTTATTTTTGTAAAAAATAATATAAGTATTTGCTTCCGCACACGAAATATATAATTTTTCATCAAATTTTATCCATAGTATAGGTCTAAAAGCATGTTTATGAATGTTTTAACAAAAATATCTATTTCAAAAATAGGTAAAATCTGACATTTTTTTGTAAAAAATCATATAAATATTTGCTTCCGCGCCCCAATTTCATAATTTTTCGTCATATTTTAGCTAAAAGAAAACATTGCAACAAGAAAATTGCTATTTCAAGTGTGTTAGGTATTCTAGAATCCAGCCCATGTAGCTTACAATATACAACGTATTCATCAAAAATAGGTAAAATCTGACTTTATTTTTGTAAAAAATTATATAAATATTTGCTTTCGAGCCCGAATTTTATAATTTTTCATCATATTTTATCCATAGTATAGGTCCAAAAGCATGTTTATGTATGTTTTAACAAAAATATCCATTTCAAAAATAGGTAAAATCTGACATTATTTTTGTAAAAAATCATATAAATATTTGCTTCCGCGCCCGAATTTTATGATTTTTCATCATATTTTAGCTAAAATAAAACATTGCAACAAGAAAATTGCTATTTCAAGTATGTTAGGTATTCTAGAATCCAGCCCATATAGCTTACAATATACAACGTATTTATCAAAAATAGGTAAAATCTAATTTTTTTTTTGTAAAAAATCATATAAATATTTGCTTTCGAGCCCGAATTTTATAATTTTTCATTATATTTTATCCACAGTATAGGTCCAAAAGCATGTTTAAGAATGTTTTAACAAAAATATCCATTTCAAAAATAGGTAAAATCTGACTTTATTTTTGTAAAAAATCATATAAATATTTGCTTCCGCGCCCGAATTTTATGATTTTTTATCATATTTTAGCTAAAATAAAACATTGAAACAAGAAAATTGCTATTTCAAGTGTGTTAGGTATTCTAGAATCCAGCCCATGTAGCTTACAATATACAACGTATTCATCAAAAATAGGTAAAATCTGACTTTATTTTTGTAAAAATTCATATAAATATTTGCTTCCGCGCCCGAATTTTATTATTTTTCATCATATTTTAGCTAAAAGAAAACATTGCAACAAGAAAATTGCTATTTCAACTGTGTTAGGTATTTTAGATTCCAGCCCATGTAGCTTACAATATTCATCAAAAATAGGTAAAATCTGACTTTTTTTTGTAAAAAATCATATAAATATTTGCTTCCGCGCCCGAATTTTATAATTTTTCATCATATTTTATCCACAGTATAGGTCCAAAAGCATGTTTATGAATATATTAACAAAAATATCCATTTCAAGTATAGTTAAAAACTGACTTTATTTTTGTAAAAATTATATAATTATTTGCTTTCGGGCCCGAATTTTACGATTTCTTATCATAATTTAGGTAAAAGAAAACATTGCAACAAGAAAATTGCTATTTCAAGTGTGGTAGGTATTCTAGAATCCAGCCCATGTAGCTTACAATATACAACGTACTCATCAAATATAGGTAAAATCTGACTTTTTTTTGTAAAAAATCATATAAATATTTGCTTCCGCGCCCGAATTTTATGATTTTTCTTCATATTTTATCCACAGTATAGGTCCAAAAGCATGTTTATGAATGATTTAACAAAAATATCCATTTCAAGAATACGTAAAATCTGACTATATTTTTTTTAAAAATCATATAAATATTTGCTTCCGCGCCCGAATTTTACGATTTTTCAACATAATTTAGGTAAAAGAAAACATTGCAACAAGATAATTGCTATTTCAAGTGTGGTAGGTATTCTAGAATCCAGCCAATGAAGCTTACAATATACAACGTATTCATCAAAAATAGATAAAATCTGATTTTATTTTTGTAAAAAATTATATAAGTATTTGCTTCCGCGCCCGAATTTTATAATTTTTCTTCATATTTTATCCATAGTATAGGTCCAAAAGCATGTTTATGAATGTTTTAACAAAAATATCCATTTAAATAATAGGTAAAATCTGACTTTATTTTTGTAAAAAATCATATAAATGTTTGCTTCCGCGCCCGAATTTTATGATTTTTTTTTATCATATTTTAGCTAAGAGAAACCATTGCAACAAGAAAATTGCTATTTGAAGTGTGTTAGGTATTCTAGAATCCAGCCAATGAAGCTTACAATATACAATGTATTCATCACAAATAGGTAATATCTGACTTTTTTTTGTAAAAAATCATATAAATATATGCTTCCGCGCCCGAATTTTATAATTTTTCATCATATTTTTCCATAGTATAGGTCTAAAAGCATGTTTATGAATGTTTTAACAAAAATATCTATTTCAAAAATAGGTAAAATCTGACATTTTTTTGTAAAAAATCATATAAATATTTGCTTCCGCGCCCGAATTTTATGATTTTTTATCATAATTTAGGTAAAATTAAACATTGCAACAAGAAAATTGCTATTTCAAGTGTGGTAGGTATTCTAGAATCCAGCCAATGAAGCTTACAATACACAACGTATTCATCAAAAATAGGTAAAATCTGGCTTTATTTTTGTAAAAAATTTTATATAAATATTTGTTTCCGCGCCCGAATTTTATAATTTTTGATCATATTTTATCCATAGTATAGGTCCAAAAGCATATTTATGAATGTTTTAACAATAATATCCATTTCAAAAATAGGTAAAATCAGACTTTATTTTTGTAAAAAATCATATAAATATTTGCTTCCGCGTCCGAATTTTATTATTTTTTATCATATTTTAGCTAAAAGAAAACATTGCAACAAGAAAATTACTATTTCAAGTGTGTTAGGTATTCTAGAATCCAGCCCATGTAGCTTACAATATTCATTAAAAATAGGTAAAATCTGACTTTTTTTTGTAAAAAATCATATAAATATTTGCTTCCGCGCCCGAATTTTATAATTTTTCATCATATTTTATCCACAGTATAGGTCCAAAAGCTTGTTTATGAATATTTTAACAAAAATATCCATTTCAAGAATATGTAAAATCTGACTTTATTTTTGTAAAAATCATATAAATATTTGCTTTCGCGCCCGAATTTTATGATTTTTTATCATAATTTAGGTAAAAGAAAATATTGCAACAAGAAAATTGCTATTTCAAGTGTGGTAGGTATTCTAGAATCCAGCCCATGTAGCTTACAATATACAACGTATTCATCAAAAATAGGTAAAATCTGACTTTATTTTTGTAAAATATTATATAAATATTTGCTTTCGAGCCCGAATTTTATAATTTTTCATCATATTTTATCCATAGTATAGGTCCAAAAGCATGTTTATGAATGTTTTAACAAAAATATCAATTTCAAAAATAGGTAAAATCTGACTTTATTTTTGTAAAAACTCATATAAATATTTGCTTCCTCGCCCGAATTTTATGATTTTTCATCATATTTTATCCACAGTATAGGTCCAAAAGCATGTTTATGAATGTTTTAACAAATATATCCATTTCAAAAATAGGTAAAATCTGACTTTATTTTTGTAAAAAATCATATAAATATTTGCTTCCGCGCCCGAATTTTATGATTTTTCATCATATTTTAGCTAAAATAAAACATTGCAACAAGAAAATTGCTATTTCAAGTGTGTTAGGTATTCTAGAATCCAGCCCATGTAGCTTACATTATACAACGTATTTATCAAAAATAAGTAAAATCTAATTTTTTTTTTGTAAAAAATCATATAAATATTTGCTTCCGCGCCCGAATTTTATAATTTTTCATCATTTTTTATCCACAGTATAGGTCCAAAAGCATGTTTATGAATGTTTTAACAAAAATATCCATGTCAAAAATATGTAAAATCTGACTTTATTTTTGTAAAAAATCATATAAATATTTGCTTCCGCGCCCGAATTTTATGATTTTTTATCATAATTTAGGTAAAATTAAACATTGCAACAAGAAAATTGCTATTTCAAGTGTAGTAGGTGTTCTAGAATCCAGCCAATGAAGCTTACAATACACAACGTATTCATCAAAAATAGGTAAAATCTGGCTTTATTTTTGTAAAAAATTATATAAATATTTGCTTCCGCGCCCGAATTTTATAATTTTTGATCATATTTTATCCATAGTATAGGGCCAAAAGCATGTTAATGAATGTTTTAACAAAAATATTCATTTCATAAATAGGTAAAATCTGACTTTATTTTTGTAAAAAATCATATAAATATTTGCTTCCGCGCCCGAACTTTATGATTTGTCATCATAATAAAGGTAAAAGAAAACATTGCAACAAGAAAATTTCTATTTCAAGTGTGGTAGGTATTCTAGAATCCAGCCAATGAAGCTTACAATAAAGAAAGTATTCATCAAAAATAGGTTAAATCTGACTTTATTTTTGTAAAACATTATATAAATATTTGCTTTTGCGCCCGAATTTTATAATTTTTTATCATATTTTATCCATAGTATAGGTCCAAAAGCATATTTATGAATGCTTTAACAATAATATCCATTTCAAAAATTGGTAAAATCAGACTTTATTTTTGTAAAAAATCATATAAATATTTGCTTCCGCGCCCGAATTTTCTTATTTTTTATGATATTTTAGCTAAAAGAAAACATTGCAACAAGAAAATTGCTATTTCAAGTGTGTTAGGTATTCTAGAATCCAGCCCATGTAGCTTAAATTATTCATCAAAAATAGGTAAAATCTGACTTTTTTTTGTAAAAAATCATATAAATATTTGCTTCCGCGCCCGAATTTTATAATTTTTCATCATATTTTATCCACAGTATAGGTCCAAAAGCATGTTTATGAATATTTTAACAAAAATATCCATTTCAAGAATAGGATTTTATTTTTGTAAAAAATCATATAAATATTTGCTTCCGCGCCCGAATTTTATGATTTTTCATCATAATTAAGGTAAAAGAAAACATTGCAACAAGAAAATTGCTATTTCAAGTGTGGTAGGTATTCTAGAATCCAGCCAATGAAGCTTACAATATACAACGTATTCATCAAAAGTAGGTAAAATCTGACTTTATTTTTGTAAAAATATATATAATTATTTGCTTCCGCGCCCGAATTTTATAATTTTTGATCATATTTTATCCATAGTATAGGTTCAAAAGCATGTTAATGAATGTTTTAACAAAAATATCCATTTCAAAAATAGGTAAAATCTGACTTTATTTTTGTAAAAAATCATATAAATATTTGCTTCCGCGCCCGAATTTTATGATTTGTCATCATAATTAAGGTAAAAGAAAACATTGCAACAAGAAAATTGCTATTTCAAGTGTGGTAGGTATTCTAGAATCCAGCCAATGAAGCTTACAATATACAACGTATTCATCAAAAATAGGTAAAATCTGACTTTATTTTTGTAAAATATTATATAAATATTTGCTTTTGCGCCCGAATTTTATAATTTTTTATCATATTTTATCCATAGTATAGGTCCAAAAGCATATTTATGAATGTTTTAACAATAATATCCATTTCAAAAATAGGTAAAATCAGACTTTATTTTTGTAAAAAATCATATAAATATTTGCGTCCGCGTCCGAATTTTATTATTTTTTATCATATTTTAGCTAAAAGAAAACATTGCAACAAGAAAATTGCTATTTCAAGTGTGTTAGGTATTCCAGAATCCAGCCCATGTAGCTTTCAATATTCATCAAAAATAGGTAAAATCTGACTTTTTTTGTAAAAAATCATATAAATATTTGCTTCCGCGCCCAAATTTTATAATTTTTCATCATATTTTATCCACAGTATCGGTCCAAAAGCATGTTTATGAATGTTTTAACAAAAATATCTATTTTAAGAATAGTTAAAATCTGACTTTATTTTTGTAAAAAATCATATAAATATTTGCTTCCGCGCCCGAATTTTATAATTTTTCATCATAATTTATCCATAGTATAGGTCCAAAAGTATGTTTATGAATGTTTTAACAAAAATATCCATTTCAAAAGTAGGTAATATCTGACTTTATTTTTGTAAAAAATCATATAAATATTTGCTTCCGCGCCCGAATTTTATGATTTTTCATCATATTTTAGCTAAAAAAAAACATTGCAACAAGAAATTTGCTATTTCAATTGTGTTAGGTATTCTAGATACCAGCCCATGTAGCTTACAATATACAACGTAATCATCAAAAATAGGTAAAATCTGACTTTTTTTTGTAAAAAAATCAAATAAATATTTGCTTCCGCCTCCGGATTTTGTAATTTTTCATCATATTTTATCAACAATATAGATCCAAAAGCATGTTTATGAATGTTTTAACAAAAATATCCATTTCAAAAATAGGTAAAATCTGACTTTATTTTTGTAAAAAATCATATAAATATTTGCTTGCGCGCCCGAATTTTATGATTTTTCATCATAATTTAGGTAAAAGAAAACATTGCAACAAGAAAATTGCTATTTCAAGTGTGGTAGGTATTCTAGGATCCAGCCAATGAAGCTTACAATATACAACGTATTCATCAAAAATAGGTAAAATCTGACTTTATTTTTGTAAAAAATCTTATAAATATTTGCTTCCGCGCCCGAATTTTATGTTTTTTTATCATAATTTAGGTAAAAGAAAACATTGCAACAAGACAATTGGTATTTAAAGCGTGGTAGGTATTCTAGAATCCAGCCCATGTAGCTTACAATATACAACGTATTCATCAAAAATAGGTAAAATCTGACTTTTTTTTTGTAAAAAATCATATAAATATTTGCTTCCGCGCCCGAATTTTATAATTTTTCATCATATTTTATCCACAGTATAGGTCCAAAAGCATGTTTATGAATGTTTTAACAAAAATATCCATTTCAAAAATAGGTAAAATCTGACATTATTTTTGTAAAAAATCATATAAATACTTGCTTCCGCGCCCGAATTTTATGATTTTTCATCATATTTTAGCTAAAAGTAAACATTGCAACAAGAAAATTGCTATTTCAAGTGTGTTAGGTATTCTAGAATCCAGCCCATGTAGCTTACAATATACAACGTATTCATCAAAAATAGGTAAAATCTGAATTTTTTTTTGTAAAAAATCATATGAACATTTGCTTCCGCGCCCGAATTTTATAATTTTATATCATATTTTACTCACAGTATAGGTCTAAATGCATGTTTATGAATGTTTTAACAAAAATATCCATTTCAAGAATAGGTAAAGTCTGACTTTATTTTTGTAAAAAATGATATAAATATTTGCTTCCGCGCCCGAATTTTATGATTTTTCATAATAATTTAGGTAAAAGAAAACATTGCAACAAGAAAATTGCTATTTCAAGTGTGGTAGGTATTCTAGAATCCAGCCAATGAAGCTTACAATATACAACGTATTCATCAAAAATAGGTAAAATCTGACTTTATTTTTGTAAAAAATTATATAAATATTTGCTTCCGCGCCCGAATTTTATATTTTTTCATTATATTTTATAAATAGTATAGGTCCAAAAGCATGTTTATGAATGTTTTAACAAAAATATCCATTTCAAAAATAGGTAAAATCTGACTTTATTTTTGTAAAAAATCATATAAATATTTACTTCCGCGACCGAATTTTAATAAAATAAATAAATAAAAAAAAATTTACAACAT
Organism: Stenolophus ochropezus; assembly: GCA_035578165.1. Lineage (NCBI taxonomy): Eukaryota > Metazoa > Arthropoda > Insecta > Coleoptera > Carabidae > Stenolophus > Stenolophus ochropezus. The sequence continues at coordinate 457,143 of JAQOWZ010000107.1, read as the reverse complement.
ATATACATACAAGTATAACATATATACATATAAGTACAATATTATTAACATTAATTTTGGTTATATTATTAACATATATTTTTAACAATAACAATAAAAGAAAATATAGCTATTATATGTATAAATTAGAGTAAATCATCCTCGTATTTTCTAGTCAACCACGCTTGAAGTGTAAATACATTCCGAAGGGCACAAGATGGCAAGGAATTTCTTCTTGTTGAAAGTGTTTTATGAGAAAAACATGTAATATTTGAAGTCTATTTGTTCTCCATTCGTAGTGACGGTGGCATTTCATCATAGTCATGAACATTTTCACCCAAATCAATTATAGTGCACATATTATTATTATTTTCCAGTAACTTTTCAATGAGTTTTATTTTCGAATTTCCTTTCAAATATATCCTGCATTCACATGACAATATGTTCTTTATTATATTTTGAGTTGCATAATAATCTATATATCCATCATTCCACGACAGTCCGTGATAATTGCGTTCAAGCCAACATATTTGTAATGAAAAACTGACGTCACTCCAAGAACAAGGCGGTCGTACGTATAAGTGTTGTAACTGCGTATCATTTTTTGTTAAGATTGCCACTTCTTTCAAAATAATGCGATCATTACTGAGTTCATATCCTTGGATATCAATAATAAACTCTTTCATTTTTATAACACTTTCTTAATGATTAAATAAACAATATTTTTGTATATAAGCAGTACGACGTGATGTGTAGTTACTTGTGAACTGAGAATTATTTTCTTACAAAACTTGTTTATTAATATTCGTTAATGGGTTATATTCTACGAGACGGTCGTGTAATATTATGCAATATGCAGATGTGTTATTTGGAATTAAATTTTTTGATTCGAATTCTAATCGAATATCTACAGTTGTTGTTTTTATAGATTCGTTTTGTCTTGAACAGTCAATTACAAAAACTGGTGCTGTTTTTTTAAATTTTTGAACTCCAAATAATGGTTCACCGTAACCACTTCGACCGCAATACGATGACTGAAATCTTTTATACATGTCATACATTAAGGCATATTTATTGTTGTCAATATCTAAATTCATATTGTCATAAGGAAAACATTCTGAATTTAAATACAGCTTTACATTAGTAATATTACAATGGTCAAACGAGGACGTATCTTTCACCAATGAGTTTTTTCTATCAGTTTGAAATACTAGTAATAAATAACGTGGCTTTTCCATTTGGGCACTTGTTTTTACAGTCCATATGCTTCGTAGTATTTGGTAGCATAGGAAACTCATATGTTGACCAACTCCGAAAATTTACGTGAACAGGTTTACCTTTTTCATTTATTTTCAACAAAGATAAAAGTTCAGGATTGGCTACGTATACGTACGGTACTCGCCACTGGATTTTATTAAGTTTTACAGATATATTATTTACATTGTCTGCTTGTGTACACAGTAAAGCGTCATTATCAGACTTAAAACGCACCAGTATTAATTCTTGACGTGCATTCAAAATAATTTTGTTAAAATCTTCAGCGAATCCTAGTAACATTTTCAATGGTACACATACATTGAAATTTTTTTTGTAACTAATTGCATGATTATCATTTTTTGTGTTCCAACCCGCATTTTCCAAAGACAATACTTCATTTGGTGTGAATGACGTATATCCTTTTACAGTAGATGTTATGTCTAATGTTTTCGTGGGATCAATTTCGATTCCATTTAATTCGTAACGTATTTCTTCAAACAAGTAGACTATTCCATTGTTGATAAACTTAATTTCTGCCTGTGGACCTTGCTAACCAGCTTCAATTTTGCCTTCTATGTAGAGAAAACTGTGTGATGGTAGTGTGTATATATCTTGCAGCTGAATTGGTATACGTATCTCGTCATTATTATTAAAAGTGGTTGTCACATATGGCTGGTGTGTAAGCCACTCTATGCGGGTAATAGACTCGTCGAACGTAATATCGTCGTCCACTGATAACATATCATCAGTGATGTATGTTGTTGCACTGCTCATGTTTTAACTTATAGCCAAGAGCTCTCAGGATGTTTTGACTGTATGTTGTTAACTTCGGAACGGAAGAATCGGTTCTGATACTTTTTTGAGATGAGCATTTGTATTAATAAAAAATAGATTTTCCTCTTCTTCTTCTTTGTGAAATCACTAAAGGATAACCAACACATAGTGAATTTTTATTTTGTTTCTTCTGTAATAACATGGTATTAAAGCTGTTTGATGTGTACTCTTACTGTGATGGCTTCTCCACGAAAATTGTCCAAATTATTATCTTGGTCGAGTATTTTAAGTGTTATATTATCAATTGTATTTACTCGAAGTGGCAGATAGATTATATTGTTAGGATTTTCTATTATTTTATAACCAGGTGGTACCATTGGTGTAAATTCATGAATTGTATGCATTAATTTCTTATTTATATAAGATCCTGTTGTGATGTTACATTCTATGCGTATATTAGACACTTTAATAATTTGTACAGGTATATCCGATTCATGCCATTTATTTGGTTCGAGAATTCGTTCTGTAAATCCCAAAGAGATCCAAAACTATTTGGTTTATTAAAATAAATCCATTGAATGCACTTTATTTCACTCTTTAATGTATTATTATTGGCTCTCAGTTAAAAATTAATTTCACTAGGTAATTGTAATTTAACATATTCATTTATGTCTTTAATTTCATAAGACCCTTCTGGACGATATATGTGTGAATCACCAATATATAATCTACTATTTTTTTCTTCTATATTTGGTATAGAATTGTATGTTTGAAAAAGCACTAAACCCAATTCGTAATTTGTGTCTTTTTTCAATTCAATTGCCGGAAAAAAATTCGCATTTAATATAGAACTATTACTTTGTAACATTAATGTTAAAGACATTATTATGTTCACGTTCCAAATAGTATCACTTAAATGATTCTCTTGTGTTACTGTCCACTAGTTTTATTTCATAAGAAATTTTAAACAAAGATGATCACATACTGCTGTACTAGGCTCTTGTTCTTGATTGTAATTATAGAAAATTTTGCAATTACCGAGATACCTTATTATTTCTTTTGGAGGTGGTAAGTTGCCTATGCTGTCAAAGTAAATTACATTATAACCACGTTTTTTGTAAGCTATCCAATGTGTTCCTTTTCCATCTAAATCATCCAAATTAACTATAGCAGATTCATTCATTCTTGGATTGTTTGGCAAATCATTACGCATATATACTCCTCGAGAGAATGGTATTTCGTAATGACGAGCATAGTTTTCTAAATCCACATTAGTTAGCAATACTCTCGGTAATTTTAATGGTTTTTTGGAAACGGGGTTAGATATAATCCGAATCCTTTAGATGTAGAAGCTACTTGTAAGCCTTTTCCTATAGCTATAGCTTCCATATTACGGTTATGACGCTTATTTTCCTCTAACTCCTTTCTAGCATTCTTAGCAGAAATTATTATTTTTGCTACCCCTGCTGCCCCACCAGTAAGAGCTCCCAGTGCAGATAATCCAGCAAACATAGGTATTAATGGAAGAATACCACCAGTCTTCGGTAATAGGATTATTATTTCTTTATTTATAGCAGGAATAGATGGTTTGTGATTACTAACTTCTCGTTTAGCTGCTTTCAATGCTGTTTTTATAATTCCTTTTGCTGATAAATCATCCATAAGTTTGCTTCATTTTCCTTTCGATTTAATGGCTAACTTTGCTATTTTCTTTATTGTATTAAAAGTTGGTTTTTTATTTGCCCGTTTTTTAATTTTATTTTTTACACCCATCTTCATTCCCATTCCTAGTTTCCGTTTAACTTGTATGGTGTTGGCTATACTCCACGCTGTAGCTTTCTCTCCCAATGAAGAATCTGAGGCTAATACTCTTGACCAGGCTTTATCTTCTAATACTTTATCTGCCTCGTGACGAGCAGTCAAATTTTCTTTATTTCGAGAATATGCTATGTCGTGTTCCTTACACGCTTTGTCTAACTCATTTATTCCGGGGTCGCCCCGTTCTAAACGTTTCTGAAGTTTAGTACCGGGACCACAATACTGGTAACCAGGCACGTGCAGTTCGAATGGAAGACGATTGATTAATGAGTTCACTAAGCCACTGCCTGTATGTATATAACGAGATCTGAACATGGCAACGACTTTTTATGTACTAATATTTTAAATAATATTCTTGCATATTTATATCAACTGTAAATAATATATAAACTTAAATGCATGTGAAATTCGTCAGTATAAAAAAATGAAGTTGATTAAGCAGCCCATGTCAATAACGATTCAAAATTTGAATATTACATCCGAGACATAGTTCTTTGTTACCAAATACAATCAGATGTATTATAAGTGGTCCCAGCAACTGTGGCTAACTAACTTAATGTTAAGTTTAATTATGGATCCAAATGGTTTAAAATTTGAAATGTATACAAAAACTCCGAATCAACCTAAATATCAGTTACTTCAAAATATATTAAAACGCATTCCAGATGTGCGATATTTTCTGTTTAATAGTACTGAAAATATTATAGAACCACACAATGCCACAGCGAATTCTCTTTTCATATTCGATGACGTTATATGTGACAAACAAAAAACTATGAGTGAATATTTTAGTATGGGTCGCCACAATCTAGTTGACTGTTTTTATTTGTGTCAGACCTATACTCACATACCGAAACATTTAATTCGAGACAATGCTAACTTACTAGTACTCTTTAAACAAGATGACATGAATTCAAATCATATTTATAAAGATCACGTTAACACAGATATGAATTTCGCACAATTTAAGGATTTATGTTCACTATGCTGGAATGAAAGCAAGTATGGTTTCTTGGTAATTGATAAAGATAAAGAATTAAATAATGGACGGTATCGTTAAGGTTTTGATTCATACATAAAGGTCGGTACGTAAATTTTTCAAGTAGTACATATTGAACTGTTAAACAAGTATGTCATTGTTATGTTCACAGATAATGAATAAAAAATATAAGCCGAAGAAGAAAGCACTGTCAAGTAATAATATTATTATTGACATTGAAAAAACAGCTGATAATATACGACGTAAATATAGAAGTATTGTAAACCGAGAAAGGAGTAGAAAAGATTTTTATGCAAAACAATATGATCCCATTGTACAACCACTCACAAACGCACTTGATAAACTATCTATTCCGTTAATAACAGATATATATATAAGAAACAAGACGAAAATATCAAACAGGAATCTAAAGAATTAATTGTAGATCAAATAGATTTTGATACATTACCTAAAACGGAAAATGGAAGAAGTGTAATTGAAGAGTATCTTAAAACACATACAGGGCCAATAATACGAAAATATATTAAACAATTATTATTTCGTGTTGGACAAAATAAGATTATAGATAAACAGTACGGTGTAAGACGCATAGGGAATGACTTTAAAATTGTTGATTCACACTTGTTTATGACAAGTGATGACAATATTATTATAAAAAATAAACAGTATAAAGTAACACGAGGTCTGGCTCAGTTACTCTTTCTTAATTCTCCTAATAAAACAGAGTATACAGAGGAAGATTTACAAAACTATAAAGCTATTCTTTTCGATACAAACGCCCATAAGATAAATTACTTACCATTGGAACCGACTAAAAAGAATAATTCGTATAAATACAAAAATATTATAAAATATATTGAATCTCAGCCAGTGACTGGAAAGGGTGGTACAAATTTAATACAAGTTTCTAAAATACCAATTGATTTCAAATATTGGAACGATCCTAATGAATTAGTTCAACGACTTTATTTACTACATTCGTCACGTGCGATCGGTCATAGTGGACTTGATTCGGAAATAGCATCGATAGAAGAAGAGTTAAGAGAAGAGGACATCATTGTATAAAGCCAGTTTCATCATGTCAATCGACAAATTCGGACGATACTTGGATCCATTTTATATTACTTCGGTTGGTAAATATTCCTCTCCTTCGTCATATAAAACTCAACTTCAATTTCCATTAACAAACGAGGGTGATATAAATTTCAACAATAAACGATTAACTAATATCGGACTTCTTTTACAAAGAGTATACAAAACGATTTACAAATTGTACGAGACAGTGTAGCATTGCTTGTTAATAAACTAAATCAAGATACACAAAATATACAACATAATATTAGTCTCATTGAACAGACTCAAAATATTACACTTAAAGAAGAAATATCACGTATTCATTACTCAGTTAATGATTTAAACAAAGATTTACAAAGTGTAAAGAGTGTGGCTACAGACGTAGCAATTCTCAAGCAACAAATAAGTTATTTTATTCAACCCGAGGAAAAATAATAATGAGTAATATTAAGCGTTTACTAACATATGAACTGCATAAACCAGCTCGTCGGAATTTTATTAGACGCAAAGTTATATTGCAAGGTTTCGATGACTTATGGCAAGCAGATTTGGTGGATAAGTCAACGTATGCCAGTGACAATAATAATGTCAAGTTTATGCTTACTGTTATTGACACATACTCAAAATTTGCATGGGCAATTCCAGTCGCCACAAAATCGGCAAAAAATGTAAATGTAAATTCTTTCAATTGGACAAGTACCAAGAAACCTACAAACAGATGACGGCAAAGAGTTTTTTAACAAAGATTTTAAGAAACTAATGGAAGATTATCACAAAAATCACTATTCTACGTTTTCGCATTTAAAAGCTAGCATAGTTGAACGCTGGAACCAGACCCTTAAAACCAAAATGTGGGTAGAACTTAATTATAGGGGCTCCTATAAGTGGTTAGATATTCTCAGTAATTTGGTTGAAGAATATAATAACTCTAAACATCGTACAATGCAAATGAAACCGGCAGAAGTTAAACAAGATACATTCATTCAAGCCTATCGTAATAAAAGACATCATTTGTTGAAACCATCGTTATTTCAAGTAGGTGATCATGTCAGAATTAGTAAGCATAAACATGTGTTCGAAAAAGGATATACTCCAAATTGGACGACAGAAGTGTTTAGAATAGCTGAAGTAAAACATACAATACCTGTCACATTTATATTAGAAGACTTGGAAGGGAATTGCATTAAAGATGGATTTTATCAAGAAGAATTACAGAAGACAAAATATCCTGATACTTATTTAGTTGAAAAAAATTTACAAAGAAGAGGAAATAAATATTTTGTTAAGTGGTTAGGATTCGACAGTAAATATAATTCATGGATTTCAAAAGATAGTTTAGTGTAATTATTGTATAATATATATATATATATATATATATATATATATATATATATAATATGTAATGTACTGTAATAAAAATTATAAATAAATGTTATAAAATATATAATTATGGTTGTTTTATTCCTAGCTCCTTAAAGTTGCAATTTGTTTATTTAATAATTCCTACACTCAACCCATGAGTTGATCTCAGCGTTTGTATTTATTTTCTTAAGACATTCATTGGTAGCAAGAGCGTATCTTTTTATTTTCTATATGGACAATAAATAAAATTATTTTTTCTTTAAACCATAAGATTATATATTAACTAATATACTAGTATGGGTACACCAACATGCACGATGCACGTTAACATAATATCAGAATACTCATATTTACATAAAATACATTCTAAATCACAGCAACAAATTCTCCTACAGGCGCGGCGCCCATGACAAAGAATAAGTATGATTATTTATATTTTATATAGGAACAATGAATGTGGGCAGTAGTGGCTTAGTTGGTTAGCGCTCCGACTCGCTAAGCAAAGTCTGAGATCTGGGGTTCAAATCCCAGTGACGACAAACCTATATGTTTTTTTTTTTAATTTAATTAAATAACATGATATTTTCTTACAACTATATGTCTTTCTATTACTAACATACTAGTATGCTGCACACCAACATGCACGTTGCACATTACCATAATATCAAAACACACATATCTATACGTAAATACATCCTAAACCCACAAACACATCCACGCTGCGTCGCCTATGTCAAGTCGCGCATGCTCAATTAATACTAAACTCTAATTCGCTAAATTCAATCAGCTCATCCCAAAATTACAAACGCGATTCGTTCAAACTCTGCCAACCCATCTCTCTCGATTTTCCTTCTACTCTTGCAGCTCTCTCGGACACCCAGAATGTCTATTTAGCCAGGATTACACGTCTTTGTCTTATATATTGAAAAGTCTCGCTCTAGCGCCCCTATTACTACTGGCCTAGATAATTTAAAATTGTTAGATATTATTCTTGATCTTGGCCGAGATAAAATGATAACACCAACTCAGACTATTAAATTACATTATTTAAAAATTATGCCACGACCCAACTATATAAACATTCCTGCAAAACCAGAGAAAATTGTTAGTTTTCATATCAATAATATAGAAAACGGCGAAGTTTTTATACCAGAAATATTTGTTGATTATTTAATTATTCCAGAGGGCATAGCCAAAATTGAAAACCATATACTCTACTACCCAATAATTAATCCGGAGAACATAGAATGCGTGACCGATACAACAAATAATATTACCGTTGAACCCCTGGAAAATTTTGAAATAAATAATGTAAATTTTCAAAACACAAATTTATACAATGATCTCGATATTACAAATATTAGAACCGAACATATGAACCGGGAAAAGAAAAACGAAATTTTAAAATTAATAATAGAATATTCCGACATCTTTCATACTGATAATAAATCTCTTACTTTTTCTAACAAACATCACATCCGAACAAAAGATGAAATTCCAGTTTACAGTAAAACCTATAGATATCCGGAAGTACATCGGAAAGAAGTAAAAATTCAAATTGACAAAATGTTAGAACAAAACATCATCAGACCGTCCCACTCTCCTTGGTCCTCTCCTGTATGGGTAGTGCCAAAGAAATTAGACGCGTCGGGAAAAAAGAAATGGCTTATAGTTATTGACTATCGTAAGCTCAACGAGAAGACGATAGATGATAAGTATCCCATTCATAATATAAATTCACTTTTGGATAAACACGGTAGATGTCAGTATTTCACAACTTTGGATTTAACATCTGGATTCCATCAGATAGAGATGCATCAAAATGATATTCAAAAAACAGCGTTTAGTACCGAATCTGGGCACTATGAATTTCTTCGGATGCCATTTGGATTAAAAATTGCCCCCGCGACATTTCAACGAATAATGGACAACGTACTTCAAAATTTGACTAACGAAATTTTCCTGGTTTACTTGGATGATGTAATAATCTTTAGGACTAGCCTGCAGGAGCACATCCAAAGTTTACGCGCGGTATTTGACCGATTGAGAAAAGCTAATTTAAAAATTCAACTCGATAAATCAGAGTTCTTTCAACGCGAAGTTGCATATTTAGGCCATATAGTTACCCCACAAGGTGTAAAACCAAACTTGGAAAAAATTAAAGCAATCAAAACTATCCCATACCAAAAACAGTAAAACAAATAAAAGCATTCCTCGGTTTATTAGGGTATTCCAGAATAGCATACTAAAATATAAGTTATAGAAGGTAACATTTTCAAGAACGAGTTTGAATTTCGGGAACGAGCGCGAAGCAGCGAGTGCCCGAACGAACGAGTGATTTAATTGCCTTCTATAACGAATGTTTTATACTATTTTCTCTGTTTCGGCTTTTATTTACATTATTTTTTATAATAATATTTGACAATTTCCATTAAGGGATTTTTTTGATAGAAGAGTTAGATTGGTGACGGTGATTTCTGTTTCGTCTGTTGCCTAGGTAAATTAGAATTACTTTGTCAGTTGCCTAGATATTTTGTGTATTTAATGCAGTCATGCCAATCTCAAATAACAAAATATAACCAAAAATCGTTTAAGAATGAAGCTCCTTCTAACATCAATAAGCGTGCTATAATATGATATTCTAATTCCGAAACAGAGAAAATTTATAAAAGATTTTGCGAACATTACAAAAACACTTCACGAGTTCTCAACACCCGGACTCAAACGGAGTGATAGAGAGATTCCACTCGACACTAATCAAACACATTCGTCTTTTCAACATACAAGAAAATTTCAAAATCGAGCCTATTAAAACCAAAGTAAATTACGCTTTATTAGCTTATAATAATACCAATCACACAACAACTGGACTGAAACCCGTAGAAATTATATCCGGACATTTTGACTCAAATTCACCCCTCGAAATAGATTTGGAAAAACAAGTGACTCAAGATTACGTTCAAAACCATAGAGAAAGGATGAAATTGACCTATAAATCAATCAACGAACGAATACAAAATAATAAATCCAAAACAATTCAAAATTTACATGAAAACTGCGAAAATCTTCCCGAAATTCCCGACACCGTGTTTGTTCATAATAAACAAAAAGTAAACAAAACTCGAAACCCAAAATTTAAAAAGTAACAAGTTGTAAAAGTAAACAAAAAACTTAAAATTGCAGAAATTATAGTAGATGAGAAAAATAAAACACAACCCAAAATTCACTTATCAAATATATAACGACCACGAAAAATTATTGATAAGAAATCCGATATTCCAGGTCCCTCCTCATCACAATAACCATTGGACTAGTAATAAAAGACATTACGAATAATCTTGGACTACTAACGCTGAAATTAGGAACAGCCAGACTACAACCAACGAAACACACCCTCATTCATTACTATGACTTGAAACCTATTCTGATAACTTATAACAACTTAAACAAACAATACGAACATCTAAACCAAATTGTAATAGAAGACAAATTAAATGCAAAAGATTTTGACAATAACAATAAAATAATTCATCACTTACAAAATTCCATAACCAACAAATTTGAACACCTCAATATTCACTATACAATAAAGAGAAATAAAAGAGGAATTTTGAATGGCCTCGGATCGATCGTAAAATCGATAACTGGTAATTTGGATGCAGAAGACGAAAAAGGGTACGATAAAATCCTGAAACACCTGCAATTTAATCAAAACAAATTAATCGAACAAATAAAAAATCAATATTCTGTCAATCACCAACTGATCGATCAATTTAATAAAACAATCGAAATAATCAGGCATAACGAATTAGAATTAAAATCAAAGGTTGAGCAATTGTCGCATGTTATCTCAAACGATTTCGAAACTAGTATTTTCTACATCTTTGAAATTTATAATCAATTAACGACATTATTCACATTAATTTTAAATACTTTACAAGAAATCGAGAATTCTCTAACATTTTGCAAATTGCATGTAATGCACGCCAGTGTAATCAAAATCAACGAACTAAATTTAGAATTGAATAAAATTTTTAAACATTATGAAAACAAAATTCCTTTAGAACCAACCCCAGAAAATATGATTGAAATTGAAAAATTACTTAATCTGAATTGCAAATCAGATAAAATTATTTATTTTATTGACATTCCTATAAATTATGAAAAAGACTTTGAGTTACTCCATGTCATTTCAACCCCATCAAAATTTAAATCTGACTGATAAAGGTTACTTTCTGAAATCGGTTGACGATCAGTTAATTTCTCTGAATGATATTTGTACCAAAAGTATCAATTACCATGTCCCAACAAAATAAATCACATTCCAAAAGACACCTGCGAGAAGAACATAATCCTGCACAATAATAACAAAAATTGCCAGTACACTAAATTAAATTTGAAACAAAATCACGTCGAATATATTGAAGAAATAAGTCAATACTTGGCTATCTTTCCAACAGAAGAAACTGTTCAAGAAGCCTGCTAACAAAAAGAAGAAATAAGAAAAATAAAAGGAATTTTTCTATTAAAAGAAAACAACTGCGAAATAAAAATCAAAAATCTATTAATAAATTTTAAAGTAGGAACATTTGGGAAGCCCATCTTATTGGAAAATTTCAAGATCCAAATCAACACCAGTCAAATCCCAAAATTAGCAATCGAACTCAAGAATATTCAAGATCTGAACCTTCCAATCAATAAGTTCGAGGACTTAATCACCGATGACGACTTCGAGCTCAACACCACTAATTATTTAATTATTATCCTGTACGTATTACTGATGTTGACAGGTATTGCAATCACTAGTTCCCTTCTGTGGAAGAAACTCTCAAGCCAGAAAAAGCCCAGGAGCCAAGACGAAGAACTCCGATCAAGGCCAACCCCATCTCACTCCCATGTGAACCTCCCCGTCGATGCCAGATTCTAAGGGTGGAGGAGTTAGAAGTACAACTTCTCACGGGAACTGCTGACCATGCTGAGTCCCAGACGCTACTCGAATCCACATTTCCTCTATTTTTGCATACTCAATATTTTTCATATTTTTGTAACATTACTTAATTCTATTCAGTTACATTCTGTATTCTGTACAATAAACATTGTTATTTTTCACTGCTGAATCTTTGTACTTTCGTTTAAAACGTTAACTGCCACCGTACAAAAAAAAAAGTTGGGTCCCTTGGGCCATTTTTTCTTTTTTACAGATTTAGGGTGTTTTCATATTAGAAAATACAAGTATGATAACAGAATTTTTTTTTATTAATGTTGCTCTAAAATTTGAAGAATTTTATTGAGACACAAAATTTGCAGTATTTTATCATTTCAGAGACTAAAAAACAAAAAAATCATGCGCTAAGATTAGGTTTTGGTCTGCCAGGCCACCGAGAATAAACTACGTTCACAGATATGCGTTGCGAGGTACAAACATTAGACCACGAAGCATAATGTGTATTCAAACACTGAGGCACAAACGGTGTATCTCAGAGCATACGAGGATATTTTAGTGAGACACATAAGATGTACTTCATGGCAGTTAACGTGTTAATAAAATCATTTTTTTTTGTTGTTAACTTACTCCCGTAACTTAACTTGTATATAACTTGTTTGTGAAAACTTATTTGCAAATAAAAGTACATCATGAAACAAGATTATTGTCTGAAAAAAAAATAATTTGTGCTAATTTCTTTTATTTTTTAACAGGTTTGTTAAGAAAAAGCCACTATTGTTTAAACCGGACTGGTTTTCATATACCTAGTTTTAACCAGTGGTTCTGATTAAAAATAATAATAAAAAAATACACTTTTTGATTTGTGTGCTCTGCATTGCGTGTGTTGCATTCATAAGTTATAAGGTTATACATGTAAGTTAAAGAACAAATTTATTTGTTCAATAAAAAAATTTATTTTTATAAGTACAAACGAATTAGGAATTACAATACATAAGTTTTATACAATGTTTACAGTAAAGGATTCCAGCTAAGACTAAATATTATAAGTTTCTTCATCTTGGTGGATGACACCTGAGATGCGTCGCGACTTGGTGGTCGCCTGATGTTTTCCAGGTTCGTGTGCAACACAGACTGTAGTGTCAGCACAAAAGCGTGGGACCGGGTAGTGTTAACTCCTCCCCCCTAAGATGTGGGCTTCATCGGGAAGTCGGATGGACTGGCTTGGTGAAGGCCTAGATTCGATGTCTTGGGGTGGCCCTGATTTTAAGTTCACAAATTTTTTGATAATGTGGGCTGCAATTATACTGAATGCGATTATTAGAACAAGACAATATAAAATAATTATCGAATAATTTGTTGTTGGGATGTTATTGGCGATGATTCCGGAGTCTATGTCTTCTAGTTTGTTGATTGGCAGTTGTAGTTCTTGAATGTTGTTTAGGTTGATGGTGAATTTGGGTTTTTGCGTCTCGTTGAGTTGAATATTAAAGTCGTTAAAGATGATTGGTTTCCCAAAGGATTTTTGTGTAAGTGTTAAAATTTCGTTTCTAAATTTAAATTTACAATTTTCGTCCTTTATTAAAAATATTCCTTGTAAATTTCTGATTTCTTCACTTTTGTTGCAAGACAGACTAATTTTTTCTGATTTTGGAAAAATTACTAATATTTGATTTATTTCTTGATTTTAATGTATTGGCAGTTTTCCGCGTTGTTCCTCGCGATGATGTTCTTCTCACAGGAATTGTCGTCAAGTCGATTGACCTTATTTGGACCTTGATACTTATCTCCTTTAGTACATACGTCATTAAGAGATATAACAGTACCATCTATTGATTTTAAAAAATAATTTTTATCTGGAATAACACTTACAAAATCGTTTTGGTGCTTCGTTGGGATGGGAATAAGGTGGAGTAATTCAGAGTTAGTTTCATAATTGAGCGGAATTTCTATGAAATAAACAATTCTGTTTGCTTCTAATTTACAATTAACTGTAATTAATTTTTCAAATTTTTGTATATTTGTTGGAATAGGTTCAAAAGGTAGTTCATTGTTATAATGTTTGTTAATTTTGTTTAGTTCTGTTAAAAGGTCTTGTTTTTGAATAATGCTTGGGTGTAAAACATGCAAATTACAAAATGTTAAAGAGTCTTCAATGTCTTGTAGACTATTTAAGATCATCGTATAGAGTATATCGAACTGATTGTAAATGTCAAGGATAAATAAAAATGAATTTTCGTGAAAAGATCTGCCAGTAACAATTTGCATTAGTTTTTCAACTTTTGACTTCAGAATGTTTTCGTTTTCTTTAATAGTTATTAAAGTACTGTTGAACTATTCTGTGAGTTTAGAAGTAATTGAATATTGTTGTTTGATTTGTTTATTTAAATTTTGTTGGTTGGTCTCCAAATGTTTTAAAATTTCATCATAACGTTTTTCGTCTTCGGCATCGAGATTTCCAGTAATTGTTTTGAGAATTAAACCAAGGCCGTTTATTAATCCTCTTTTTTGTCTATGTGTTGCCTTTTCTGAATTTATTGATAGAAGATCAATTTTATTGTCTGTTGAATTTTGTATATAATTTATAATTTTATCGTTGTTAATGAACTCTTGTGATGTTTCATTAGTCAGGGTTTTCTTTAAATTGGAATGTTGAATATTCAAATCATCGTAATGGTTGAATAATGATAACAAGTCGTAGTAATGTAAAAATGTGTGCGTGGACTTTTGTAGTTTAGCTTGTCCTAGGTTAAGAGTCAGCAATCCAGGGTTATGCGTTATGTCCATCAGGTTTAGTCCGTGGGTGAATGGGAACAGGATGGACCTGGAATATTGGAATTTTTTGTTATTTTCCTGGGTCTTTTAATATTTGCCAAATGAATTTTAGCTTGTTTCTTATCTTTGCCGTCTGTTTCTATTTTCGCGGTTTTCAAATTTTCATCTACGCTTTTAATTTTTTCTTTCTTATATTTGACTTGTTTAGTTTTATTCACTTTTTGTTTATTGTGTACGAAAACTGTTTCTGGAATTTGCGGTAATTTATCGCAGGATTCGTTTAATTTTGTGATATATTCTTGTTTTCCTGATTGCAAACGTTCGTTAATAATTTTGTAAGTTTGTTTGGTTTTCTCTTTGTGTTTTTGAACATAATCTTGAGTTATTTTATTTTCTATTTCAATATCTAAAGGCGAATTTGTGTCCAAATGTCCGGTAATAATTTCTAAAGGTTTAGTTTTTGTTGAGGAGTATGTGGTATTATTATAAGCCAAAATCGCGTAATATACTTTAATTTCAATGGGTTCTCTTTTAAAATTATCTTGTAAATTGAATAAACGAATGTGTTCGACAAGTGTCGAATGAAATCGTTCAATCAAGTCATTTGAATCTGGATGTTGGGAACTTGTGAAATGAATTTCAATTCGGTGTAGAGCTAATAATTCTTGAACAACATTGTTTTTGAATTCGAGACTATTATCAGAAACTATTTGCCTGGGTGTGCCGTGATGAGAGAAGTATTGTATTAATTTGTTACTAATTTCTATTCCGGTGTTCGAATTTAATTTATATGCTTGAGCATATTTCGAGAAGGAATCTATAATTGTTAAAAATTTCGAGTTCTCTAAACTAATTGTATCAATATGAAGGGTATCGAAAGGTTTTGTTGGTGTGGGAGTTATATTGTACTTGGGTTTCAATGGGTTACGGTCGTATTTGGAGGCAAGACAGATTTCGCATTGGTTGATATAATCGGTGATTGTTTTAATTTGGTTTGTCCAATAATAAATTCTTTTAATTTGATTGTGAACTTCATGAATGCCACGATGGTTAGTTTTACCTTCGTGATAATTCTTTATCTTTTCAATGACGTCATCCTCTTTTTCTACGTCTACGAGTTTCGTATTACATTTTACAAAGTTTATCTGTGAGTGTTTAAAATTTGTTTGCAAAACTTTACTAAATTTTTCATATATAGGGTTTTCAAAATATAAATAATATTTGACTTTTGGTACAATATAGGTTTTAATAAAATTTGTAATATCTTCACTAAAGTTATTTTTTGAAATTAGTAAATGAATTCTCATTTTATCACCATGCAATTTTGATATTTTTGGGTTTGAAGGAGAGTGCGGGACTTCGGATATAATGATCTGATTTTTGCCAGTATTGATAGGAGATTCGGAAATAGGAATTCCTATGATCGGGTTCTCAGGGTTGGAATGTGTAGTTTCGTAAGAGTCTGAGTCGGGTGAGTCATCTGGTTCGGCTATCATTGAATTTGATTCGCGGTTTTGTTGTAGCTGTTCATTAAAATTTTTCATATAGTCGAAAAATGGTTGAAATTCTGTATCAACTGTATTTGTGTTCAGTTCAATTCGCGATAAAGCGTCAGCATTTTTATTTAAAGATCCCTTTTTATACTTAATGTTATAATCATATTCTTCTAGCTGTAAACGCCATCGAATTAATTTCATGTTCGGTTCTTTTAAATTTGCAATCCATTCTAGGGGTTTGTGATCAGTTATGATGTTAAAAGTTCTGCCAAAAAGGTATGGTCGAAAATATTTGACTGCCCAAACTATCGCTAAAAATTCTTTCTCGATAGCAGCATATTTTTGCTCTGTTTCGTTAAGCGTACGACTGGCGTATGCTACGGGAAGATCTGAACCTATAGGGCCTTGTGAAAGAACGGCACCTATTGCAAAATTACTAGCGTCGGTAGTCAAATTGAATGTCTTTTCAAAGTCAGGATACTGTAGGATAGGATCATTGGTGAGGAGATCTTTGCATGCATTAAAACAGCTGATGTATTCTGGGTCATTTACATTAATTTGTGCGCCTTTCTTTAATTTCTTAGTAAATGGTTTAGTTATGTCTGCAAAATTTTTAATAAATTTTCGGTAGTAGCCAAGAAGTCCGAGAAAAGCTTTAATTTCTTTAGTATTTTTAGGTATTGGGTAATTTTTTATAGCTTTAATTTTGTCTGGGTTTGGTTTAACCCCGTCGGGTGTTACGACGTGTCCTAAATATGATACTTCTTTTCTGCAAAATTCCGATTTATCAAGCTGAATTTTGAGGTTGGCGCTTTTTAATCTTTCGAATACAGCTCTTAAACTGTGTAAATGCTCTTGAAGGCTAGTGCTGAAAATTATAACATCGTCTAAATAGACAAGGCAAATTTTGTTCACTAGGCCACGTAGGACATTGTCCATAACGCGCTGGAATGTAGCAGGCGCGTTTTTCAACCCAAAAGGCATTCGTAAAAATTCGAAATGTCCATTTTCTGTCGAAAAAGCTGTTTTCTCAATATCATCAGGATGCATCTCAATTTGATGGAAGCCGGATGCGAGGTCAAGGGTGGTAAAATATTGGCATCTGCCTAATTTGTCCAGGAGGGTGTTAATATTAGGGATAGGATATTTGTCACTTATCGTCATGTCGTTTAATTTGCGATAGTCTATAACTATGCGCCATTTACGTTTACCTGATGCGTCAATTTTCTTTGGTACAACCCATACTGGGGATAACCACGGGGAATGCGAGTGTCTTATGATGTTCTGATTTAGCATTTCTTGTATTTGTTTTTCTACTTCTTTACGATGGATTTCAGGGTAGCGATAAGTTTTAGTGTAATTGGGAATTTCGTCTTTTGTCCTAATAACATGTTTAATGTTGTTTGTGAAACTAAGAGGCTTGTCAGCAGTGTGAAATAAATTGGAATACTCTTTTAATAATTTAGTTATTTCGCGTTTTTCTTCAGAATTCATGTGATTTGTTCTAATTTCGGCAATATCATGTTTGTTTGAATTTGGAATATTAAAATTTAGATTTTTTAATTCAAAGTTATCGAGAGGCTGTGCGATAATTTCAAACTCAGGCGAAAACACGTGCTCATTGTTATCTGCGTTGATAACAGGGTATACTGTTTCATGATTCTCAACTTTCGCGATACCTGCTGGTATGATTAGATTATTCACAATTAATTCTGGGATAAGGACTTCTCCGTTTTCTATGTTATGAATGTAAAGTTTCGTGATTTTTTTAGATTTTGATGGTATGCTAACATGTTTTTTGATAGGTAAAATTTTATGGTAGTGTATGTTTATTTCTTGTGTGGGTGTTATAATTTTGTCTCTTGTTAGGTCTATTATTCCTTCTATTAATTTTAAATTATCAAGACCAATTAAAATGTCAAATTTATTGTGAAAATCAAAGAGATGGTATTTTAATGTTAAATTTGGATTTTTAAATAATTTGGAAGGTGGTAAATATACACTAAAATTTTCAATAGATGTGCCGTGAGCTGTTGTGACTTTAAAGTGATCATTTATAATTTTATTTCCAAAATATTTGTATGCTATTTCAGGTTTAATGAAAGATCTTGTGCTGCCGGTGTCAATTAAGGCTTTTAAGTTATGCTCGGGGAGTATAATGAATGGTAGTTCGCTCTGTGTATTGGAATTGTTTAAATTTAAGAGTTCGACTGTTCTTCCGAGGCTATTTTCGATAAAAAAGAATCTGGATCATAATTTTGTTCAAAGTCACTGTTATCAAAATTTTGGTTTGTCTCGCATTCATAATTTTGATAATAATTTTCATTACAATTTTGATAATTTTCGTCATAATTTTGGTCATTTGTAACAACATCGTTTGTTTCCGTGTTATACAATTCTTCGGCAATGAAATTTGGTCTTTGTGTTTGTTGTATTGGACAATATTGTGTGTTATAAGAAGGACCTGCTCTAGGAAGTGAGGACTGCCTTGTGCTGATGCTCATTGGCGTCGGTTTGGGGAACCTTTGGTTGTTATTTGGTTTAAACACGTTAGTTTGATTATTGGGATTGTATGGTGGATTATTAGTGAAAGGTTTTGGATGATTAAAACTGGGTCGGTAATTATAAGTTAATGGCTGTGTATTTTTCTGGGGTGTGAATTTAGGAGGTGGTGGTGGTTGTTTAGGTTTTTGTAGGTGGTGTATTTGTTTATGGTGGTGTCCGCGTGTGGATGATTCCATATTAAAATCATTTGTTAGCATACTAAGAGCTTGATTAAGATCTTTAGGGTCTTTGGTTCTCATCAATGTGCCTAAGGGTTCTCTTAAACCTTTAAGGAATACTCTCAATGCGTACTCGCGGAAATATTCGTTAAGAATTGGGGCATGAGTAGGTTTGTTATTATTAATAAAAGAAATTTGTAATTGTAATAAATCTTGAATTTTAGTATAGAAATCAGACGGTGATTCGTTAGTTTGTTTTAATTCCGTCATTTCTATTGTTAACGTGAAACAATCTCGTTTGTCTTGGAACGAGTTCAACAATGCTTTCTTTACATCGTCCCATGTTGATATGGTGGATGTTGCTAAATTGTTAGCGGCTTCTCCTTTAATTTTGCTTAAGATAGTTGCCAATAAATACTCATTTTGAAAATCTGTTTCATCTATTGTATTATAAAATTTCTTTATTAACTTTTCGCAAATTTCTAAAAATCGCGGTAAGTGTCTTCTATCGCCACTGAATTCTGGGATCATGTCCAGATATTCTTTCTTTATTGGTGGTGGTAGAACCATTGTGAGATTATTAATTGGTGTTATAAGGGAATTTTCTAATTCTAAATTGTTAATAGGATTATTGTAAGCAGTTAGTGAGTCACCAGAATTTGATTCTGTATCTGTATTACTTAATTCTGTATCACTAGTAAATTCTCTAATTGACATAGGTACTTACAGGAGTAAGACGATGTCCATTGGTCTGTGATCGACGATATTCGCTTGGCGTGTCACTCTGGTCAGTTGCAACGGCTGGATGGGCGATGCGTGTCCCTTGAAGATCTGGGGTTCGATGTTCCCTCGGCCCCGATGTCTTCGTAGCTGATGCGCGACGCGACCGGACAATCTTCTTGATTTCGAATCCTCAGTTAATCGTTGAAACGAACGAAATCGATTTTTGAATTTCGCTGAGGATCCTACCGACTGCGCCAGTTAAAGAACAAATTTATTTGTTCAATAAAAAAAATTATTTTTATAAGTACAAACGAATTAGGAATTACAATACATAAGTTTTATACAATGTTTACAGTAAAGGATTCCAGCTAAGACTAAATATTATAAGTTTCTTCATCTTGGTGGATGACACCTGAGATGCGTCGCGACTTGGTGGTCGCCTGATGTTTTCCAGGTTCGTGTGCAACACAGACTGTAGTGTCAGCACAAAAGCGTGGGACCGGGTAGTGTTAACTTGTATTTATGTTATTTATAATAGGTACAATAAATTTACAGAGACAAACTATATATTTGGAATATTGAAAACTGTTTATACATTTTTGTATCCAGATATTTTTGTCTTTATGTTATTACAAAATGAAGTAATTGCCAATTGATTTATCATATCTTTATATTAGTATTATGGCAGTTTTATATAAAAATTTAATACCCACTTAAATTTAATTCAGTAAATTCATTTTTTTTTTTCATCAAATACACATCGTTTTAATATATTAAATGATGATTTTATCATACATTCTTTTATAATTTGTACTAGATGATGAAAATTTGCTGTGCAAATAGATTTAAGTGTTTATTAAATTCGTTTATAAAACCGGCCCTTAGTGTATTTGTCTCAAAATATTAACTAATTTGTATTTATTTAATTTTAAGTGATATATTTGCGTATCGCTGGTTTGGAATTAGTTTTGACAGAGCCGTCTAGTTCGTAACGGGGAAGTTTACCGTATTTTATTTATTTTATCAAAATTGCCATCAAAAGTGATATTCTATATTTTATTTAATAATAATAATAATAATAATATCTTTATTTTCTGTGGATACAAAGACATTGCATATAGAAAAGGTCAAAAAATTACAATCAAATTAACAGTTTAAATAATCGTTTTTAGAATAAAAAGTATTTTGTAGAAGGAACAATTTTATTTCCTTCTTAAATGAATTGACAATTGTTTCGGATCTAATATGCTTCGGTAGTTTATTATACAATATTAAACCAATTCTATCAGAGAACCCTTAGTAACATTTAGTTTAGAACTTGTTATATAGTACTGATTTTTAGTTCTAGTATTGTAGTAATGTTTATCTTTGTTTAATAGAAAATGTTCTTTGTTTTTATAAATATATAAACAGGTTTCAAGAATATAAATATCATAAATGGTCAATAATTTACCTTTATTAAAAAGTTCTCTGCATGGTGTATTGTATTTGACTCCATATAGACATCTTATAATTCTCTTTTGAGCAACAAAAACATTTGAGGCGGATCCTGAATATCCCCAAAAGCATATACCGTATCGTAGTATGGATTCAACACAAGCATGGTAAAAAATCAAAAGTTGATTTAAGTTTAAATATTGTTTTAAATGTCGAAATTGGTAACATATACTGTTGAGTTTATTAAAAAATTGTTCGTACTGCTGTCCCCAATTTAAATTTTCATTTACAATCATTCCGAGGATTTTGGTGTTATTATCATTACTTTTTATTTTGTCGCCGAATTTTTCAATTTGTCGATTGTTATAATTCTGATATGTATGAAAACAAATTATTTTTATCTTACACTCATTTAAAAATAATTTGTTTTCATTAAGCCAGGAAGTTTATGTACTAACGTTGAGGTTACATACCTCCACTAATGTATCCTTATTTTTATTAGAGATGACTAAAGTAATGTCATCGGCATATAAAATAGGTGTACAATCTTCACTAAGAATGGTAATCAAGTCATTTATATAAATCGTGAACAAAATCGGTGTGAGAATTGTACCTAGGAGTAAACCAACATTTATATCAATTAAATCAGAATTGATTGTGTCATACGCTGAAGAGTTGTTGTTTAAATAGTTCAGAACTGTTGCCTATCATTTAGAAAGCTAAAAATCCAATTTAGAGCGAGCCCACGAACGCTTATAAGTTCTAATTTGACTAACAGTTTGGAGTGATCAACGCAATCAAAACCTTTACTGAGGTCACAGAAAATACGTATAGGACATTCTCCTTTATTAAGATACTCCGTGATTTTAGAATAAAATTTGTGCAGTGCATTACTAGTTGAACTATTGCTTCTAAAACCAAATTGTTTATCAGATATTATATCTTTTTTATTTAAAAAATGTTGGAGTCTACTTAGGAAACAGTATTCTAATATTTTAGAGAAACCTGAGGTTAAGGCCACAAGTCTATAATTATCCATTATAGACTTTTCCCCTTTTTTGTGTACTGGGATTACTTGATTTAATTTCAGTTTCTCTGGAAAAGTTCCACTAATAAATGAAACATTTATAATATAAGTTAGAGGAATTACTATTAAATGAGATATACTTTTTATGATAAAATTTGGTACGTCATCTGACCCACTGGATTTTTTAATTTTTTAATTTGTTATGAATAATATTAAATACTTCCACTTCACAAAACGGGAAAAGAAAACGATTATTAGAACAACTGGTAATATTTCTGTGACTATCAGAGTTTGTCTTTGGAATGTGTTGCAAAATTTCAACTGGGGCGTTGTAGAAAAAAATATTAAAAAGATTAACAATAGTATACGAATTTTCTGTTACGTCATTTTAAATTTCAATTTTATAGTTTTCATCTACTTTGCTTTTACTTTTTGTGTTAATAATATTCCATGCACTTTTCGTCATGTTATCTGATGATATGATCTTATTTTGGTAGTAACTAATTTTGACTTTCTTTAATAGATAACAACGTTCACGTTTTGCTTTCTTATAAGTTTCCTCCAAAACAGGATATCTACATTTCAACATAAACAGTGACTTTAACCTTTGACTAGAGTTTCTTATATCCTTATTTACCCACTTATGATTAGAGTTCTTGAAACTTGTTTTTTGAAAAAAGAAATGTTTATTGAAATAATAAAGGAAAGTATCTAAAAAACAATTAAAAGCTTCATCAATAGAAGACTTTGACATGACTTCCGACCAAGATTCTTTGGCTAGGTCACATGAAAAGTTGTATAGATTATTATCACTAAAATTTCTCCTGTAAAAAACAGGGTTTGAATAATACTAAAACACTTCTATGATCGGAAATAAAATTTTCCCTCACTACAAATGAACAGTTCCGAATATTGGTATAACAATGATCCAGTATAAAATTACCTCTTGTAGGAACTGTAATAAGTTTATTAGCATTATAGCTAGCCATAATATTTAAACAGTTTTTATATTAATTATAATCACGTGTTGGGTCCTGATTAAAATCTCCACAAATTATTAATTTATACGTAGGTTTATAAAAAACATGAAGAATTGAAGCCAATTTATCACACAAAATACCAAAATCAAAAGAGGGAGACCTATAAATACAAATTATAAGGATAGGACTGTAGTTATCTGGTGTCCAAAGAACTGCGCAAGCTTTAAAGTTTTTCTCAGGGCCATAGTCTGAAATGTCTATTTGTTTTACATTTGATAATATACTGTTGTTACACTAAATACCTACACCACCTCCCTTGTATTGACATCTACAAAAATATGAAATACATTTAAAGTTATTAAAATGAGTCAAGTTGACCTTGAAATTATTAAACCAAATTTCATTGAAACATAAAAATTTAAGATTATTCATCTGCATAATATATTCAGTAGAAATTTAATTTACTGTTTCTTGTGTAAGTGACTGACAATTAACAATTAAAATATCAGAATTATCTTCTGAGCGTAATAAATATGGCTCATTATTAGTAATTTTGCACTTTTTTTGTGACTTTTTATGTGAAAAAACTTATTTGTATGAGTTCCACTTGGCCATAGAGATGGATCCATAACTTTTGCTCTATTGGCTTCACTTACAGTCACTTTGAAAGAGGCATAATATTTTGTATACTTCGACGTTAGTTTTTCACACGAGGCTTCTGGAAAACTGGGAGATAAGTATTTTGTTAAGTCTTCCTCGGTGGTATCTGGGTGTAATTTATACACATGAAGTAGAGCGGGTTGGGATTCAGCTGCTTTTATGACTGATGAGTCCTTGGAATTAAGGTTACCAATAATAGGAGGAGCAGTACGTTTTCTCCTTCTGTTGTTATTATCAACCTTTTCTGTATTCGTATTATTTCCATTGTTGTGATCAGTTGCACTTTTACCTGATTCATCATTTTTATCCTTAAAAGAAGCTACTGAAGTTTGTTTAGTCGCTTGTTCGATTCCGATTTGTTTATAATTATTGATAGAAGTTTGACCTTAAAGTCATTTGCCTTTAAATTTGTCGGTAAATCAGGTACATCATTGTTTATAGAGGATGTACACTGTTCATTTTAAGAGCCTTATACTCATAATTATCAGAGTCCCTTGTGAATGTCGTGTCTAGATCCTCATTGTCAGTTTTTAAACAATAATTTATGCTGTTTTCGTTAATAAACTTAACAATTTTTAGAAGTTTTGCACAACTTTTATGTGTTACAATTCCACAATTCACACACTTTACTCCATTAACTACGGTTTGTTTACATTTTTTAAATTTACTGTTGGAGCAATTATTTTGCAAATCACCATCCGCCATGATGACAATTCAGATATTTATATATTTATTTCACCCAAAGATGGCTAGATTTCTCAAAAAATGAAATTTAATACAAAAATGACGTCCCTGTGGCTCGCGGAGAACGTATCGTCTATCTTAACCAGCGCGCGCTGGGTTCCTATGACAACAGAGAAACGTGTGGTGTAATGCCTCATAATACAACCTACGTTCAAAAAGTCAAGTCTCACCATCCCTTCTGCGCAAACGCATGACTCATTTGTGACGTCAGTGTGGCTCGAAGATAAATCATTAATTATAAATTATTGGCAACATAATTTTAACTTTCAATTACATTTTAAGTTATAATTATTCATATACTTACGACTAAAAGATATTTTACATGTAATTTCAACCACGCTAAACTTCCCCATTCCATGAACTATTTTGCGGAATTTTCAAGAGTGGGAGAAGCCGCGACAGAGCCATCTAGTTCGTGGTTCCATGAACTATTTTGAGGAATTAAACGAGATTGGGAGAAAGCACAGAACATGTATAAATTTGAATTGTTGTATTGCATAAGAATAATTTAATAGTTTAGGAGCTATTTTGTGTTGTTACGTACATATATTTTATTAAATGAATGTACAGAATGTATGTAATAATAATTGTCGAAAGTCTGTAGAATATATATCCAAGTAACTTGTCGTCTTTATATACGTATATAATACAACTACAAAATTTCAGATAAATAAAACTATTTTATCCACAATCATCTCATAATATGGATTACAACTGTATAATGAGACCAATTACTCACTAGTGAAATAAAGTAATTTTATTTCACTAGTGAATAATAATAAAGAATAAAGAAATAATGCACAAAAATGAGTAAAATTTATTCAATTACTTATTAATATTTACATTAATATTAACACTTAAATCATTGTTCGTTTTATTTACATGTCCTTTCCATTGGTAACAATCTTATTCTTGACGCTATTTTCGGCATTTGTACGAATTATCGATGTCTCCCCTTCTCGGGAACCGGAAGATTCTCCATAAATTTTTCTTGCAATATTTTGTTTGTTTGAAAGGGAGTCGTCAATATAGCTTTCAACTACAGCACTGGACTGCCATCCACCATGCCGTTCGATAATTGTAATATCAGCACTTTTATTGACCAACAAAGTTGTTGAAGTGCGTCTCATGCAATGGCCAGTGTAAGTATCCGCGTTTGGTAGGTTCAGAAACGAAGAAACGTTTGAAGGTACTTTTAACAGTGTGTTGATTCCAATAGGTTGCACAGTACATTTTTTATTCATATATCGTATAAATAATCTGTTGTGTGGCAACTTCTTTGTACGTAAGAAAATGTACTTTCTACACAACTCTACAGCTTTGACAGAAAATCCTTACTCGATAATAGTGAACCTACGTGAAATGTAGGTTTTGGTATCGTGTATTAAATCCAGTAAATATGACCCCGTATCTTGTACATCATTGGTTCTCAAATTCGTCAATTCACAACATCTACAGGCTACAGGCACCGGCCATCCCCATTATTGATGCAACCTAAAATAATTCAAAACCCAACCTTCTAACACCAGTTGCTTTTGTTACATTTGTACAGAGTTTGTAGTGTTTTTCCAGCGTAGATGTTCTATAAAAAGCCTTACAATTAGCACATGAAACATAATTATCTACTGTTTTCTGAAATTTAGGTTTAGGCGACGTGTCACAATTAAATCGTCTTGGTAAAAAAGCTGCATTAGTATTATATTCGAACATTGCTTTTTTTCTTAAATTATTTATTTTTTCACATTTTTCCATAGAATTTAAGCTTTTAAGTTCATTTGCAAGAAATAAAACTGCTTTATTTTCGGTTTAACAAACATTAGCAAAAGTACGTTTCCCACTATTTTTGGGACATGTTTGTTAATTCGAAACCCTCTAAACACGATTCTGACATTTATTTGTTGATATTTTTTGTCGTTTTTTTACTAGATATAGATTTACCTCCGGTATTGGAAAAAAGTACCACAAACTCACAGACCGACGCATAAAAAATCGCAAACTATTAAATAACATATACGAGTTATATGTAAAAATGAATTTTAAACAACTTTTGTTCTATAAACTACATAGTTTAGGTTTTTCCGACTTTTTCATCCAATCCGGATTTCCGATTAAACCGTTCACATAACACACATAGTTCATAGGAACAATGTTGTTTGAAATAAAATTTTACGGGGGGTTACTTTGAAGCTTTTTTCGAAATTTTAGGCTTTACAAAATTTCTATCGTAGGAATTTGAGCTAGTAACACGCGATTAATTTCATGTTAAAAACTTTAAAAATTCACAGCGCCTGTATTTATGCTCCGTTTGCCACGAAATGGTGTTCTTGATAGGAATTTGACCCGTAGAATCTGAAAATCTAGGTCACGACCTAATATCTCCACCCACTTTTGGGTGTGGCCGTTTTTTATAGGTTATTTCCAAAAATATACATTTTTCGAGGAAAAGTTATAAAAGAATAGTTGTTCAAAATTAAATTTCAGATGGAGTTTACTTGAAGCATTTATTTGATAGGGCTTACCGTTTTTGAGATACGAGTCTGTATTTATTTTTTTCCACGAAAAATTGACGACAATAAATTATTTTCGGCTGAACGGTAAATTTTACAAAATAATTTATTTAAAGAAAGTTACTCTGAATTAAATTTTATATAGGGTTAGTTTAAAACTTCTTTTAAAATTTTGAACTTTGGCAAATTTCCGAAAGAATTTAGAAAAAATCTTTGAAATCCAGCGAAATTCTTGCTAGCGAGGCAAGCTACACTCTTCAAAAACCTTAAATACCAGGAGGTACAAAATTATGCGTTTCAAAATACGTAGCTCCTGTGTTTATTATCCGATTGTTACTAAATTTTAGTCACTTATGCAAGTTGACGCGTAAAATCCAAATATTATAGTTTCAAGCTCCTATCTCTACCAAATTTTGGGTGGGGCAGCTTTTAGGAGAATTTTTTTTGACTAAATTTTTGACGTCATTTAAATTCGAGGTTTCAAATTGTTGCTAAATGATCTTATTAGAGGTAGTTGAAGTCCCTGAACATGAATCTGACCATTATTTGCTGATATATTTTGTTGTTAACTTACTAGAAATAAAATAAATTTCTATAACGTCAAATATTTTCAGAAAAATTTAAAAATAAGAAAAAAGTAACCCCCCTTAAAATTGAATTCCAGGAGTCTTTCTTTAAATAAATTATTTCTTAGAAGTAACCGTTCATGTTACAATTGTACAGAGTAGCAACCCTAAGAGAAAAAGTAAAAAGAGCCTCAAAAAATAGTATTAAAAAAATAAAATGGAATACACAAAATCTGAATAATGAAACGATAAGAGAGAAATATATAGAAGAATTAGATAAAAATCTAATTAGTAATAAATGATGAAGATGACATAGAAACAAAATGGAATGGTATAAGAAGAAACAAGAGAGAATGGACAAAGAATCAAATTAAAGAAATAGAAGAAGAAAGGCAGAAAAGAAATACAAAAAATTTTACAAACAAATTCAAGCACAAAATAAAGCACACAAAATCAAAGTACATGGCATAAAAATTATAAATGGTAGAATAGCAGAAAACGAACAAGAATATAAACAAATTTGGATTAATCACTTTGAAGATTTATTAACAGATACACAAGATAAAAATAAATTTTTAACCCAAAACAATGAACAATATAGAATAGTAGATGAGCCAACGCTAAAAGAAGTACAAGAAATAACAGAAAAATGTCACAATGGAAAAACACCAGGTAGAGATGGAATAAATATTGAATTAATAAAATATGGAGGGGTAGTCTTGCAACAACAAATATACGAACTTATAGAAAAAATATGGAGAAAGGAAATGATGCCAAAAGAATGGGAATCTGGACAAATAGTGACAATGCATAAAAAAGGTGACCAGCAATTATGTAAAAACTACAGAGATATTACTATGTTGAATACGGTATATAAAATACTATACACATTAATATAAAGGAGATTAGTAAATGAAGAAAATAACATAATTGGACAATATCAATGTGGATTCAGTAAAGGCAGATCAACAACACACGTCATACATACAGTCAAGCAAATCATTGAAAAATCAGTTGAATACAATATGAATATAGAAATGCTATTTATTGATTTCCAGCAAGGCTTTGACTCCATTAAAAGAAAAAAATTCATGACAGCACTTGAGGAGCTAAATATACCAGCAAAATTAAGAAGACTAACCTCGATGACAATGAGAAAAAATAAAATAAGCATTATAACACAAAAAGGGAAGACAGAAGAGATCGAGATAAATAAAGGGGTCAGACAAGGAGATGCGCTGTCGGCAACATTGTTCAACTTAGCTTTAGAATATGTACTTAGAAAAATAAATAGAGGAACGTTTAGAACATGAGGAGGACAAATAATAGCATATGCTGACGACATAGTTATTGCAACGAAGAACAGGAATATAATGATAGAAACGCTGCAAGAAAAAATGATCGAAGGAGATAAGATAGGATTAAATATCAACGAAGCAAAAACCAAAATAATGCTGCTAGAAGAGAATGCTGACAACAAAGGAATAAATATCAAAGAACACACATTTGAACAAGTAGACACGTTTTAATATCGAGGCATTATGCTATCAAGTAAAGGAGAAAGAGAAACAGAAATTAAGGAAAAGATTATAGCAACAAGTAGAGCTATTTACGCAAATAAAAAAATATTAAAAAGCAAACTATTAACAAAAAATACCAAAATAATAATAATAATAATAATAATAATAATAATAATCTTTATTACCCAACAGAGTCCTATTACAGGGTAAATATATATTCAAAATATAAACAAAACAAAATACAGAAATACATATTATATATATATATATATATATATATATATATATATATATATATATATATATATATAAATATAAATACAAAAAAAGAAAAATCAAACAAAAATGTCTGGAAGATGAACTTTGGCGTAGTGGCACATGATGTGGACAGGTGAGCGTTTAAGAAAGTCTGTGTTGTGCGCAGAGAGGTAGAATGTCTTTGCGTGTCTAGATTTGTACTGTGGAACATGAATCGGGATGCGAGAGAGTAAGAATGGGGCATCTATTTTGTTGTTCATCAACATCCATAAAAATTTCGCACAGGATAGTTCCCTTCTGTAACTTAAAGCTGGTAAATTATGTTTCTCAAAGAGTAAATTTTGATCTATTCCACGTTCCGGGTAGATATTATCGATTTTATAAGATAGATACTTTAAGAATCTTCTATGAATGCGATCTAGAGCCGATACATGAATATGATAAAGAGGAAACCAGACTAAAACAGCGTATTCTAGTTTACTAGTAACATATGCAAAGTATAAAGTTTTTAATACAGTGACGTCGCTAAATGTTTTTGAAATTCTCAGGAGGAACCCAAGAGTTTTACTGGCTGATTGACATACATTATTTATGTGTTCTGTAGTCTTCATATTACTAGTAAATGTGACACCCAAGTCTTTTGTAGAGGATTTACGAACTAATATTTCGGTATCCATGTGGTAAGAGTGAAGAATGCTGTTAGTGCGATTTGTGAAAGTAATAACGAAACATTTACTTATATTCAGGTAAAGTTTATTCAAATTACACCATTCAATCATAGTATTTATGTTAATTAAATCAGAATATATAAATCAATAATAAGACCAATAACATTATACGCAGCTAAAACAATCACAATGACAAAAAAATCTGTTGTGGGCACCATATGACTTCCTTGTACGACTATTAAATTATACATTAATTTTTTGCTGCCTTCAATTAAACTTATTTCAGATGACAGTGAAATACGATTATTCCATTCTTGAAAAACGGGTAATTACGCAATTGCTAAAGTACTAGTTTTTATTAACATTATTTCTACAATTATTAAATCAACTATCTTATTATAAACGTTTAGAAAGATGAGAATAGAGTAAAAGTTTGTCTTTAATTTATCAAATACTATAATTTTACTAATTAATAAATACGCTAGTAATTTTAGTTTTTTCCTTATCGCACTGCACAAAATTACTATAATCGCTAGAAATCTCGTAAAGAGAGAGATGTTATTTTCGTTTACTTCGTACATAATTCTCAGGAATATATTTTTCCAGCTTGTCAACGTCAATTTAACAAATCAAATGTTTCCTAAAACAATTAAAAGCCAACTAAATTATTAATTTTATTAAGATTTTGCCAAAATTATACTGCCTTTTTGGAACGCCGATTGGAACTAAAAATAGAGGTTTATAACTAGATGTTATAGCAATTCCATAAAGAAAATTTCCACATTCTACGACTAATAGTTTTTGAGATATGAGAAAAAATCATAAAAACACTACCAGAAAAGTGCCCTTTTGGCACTGCCGATTGCAACACAAATGCGAGGTGCACATCTAGATTTTATAGCAGCCCCATATACAAAATTTCAAAATTTTCCGGCCAGTCATTTTTGAGTTATGCGAGATACATATAGACGTCACGCCGAAACTGGTCTATATGGATTCAGAGATAATTAAAACGTGTAAAACAAGATGAAAAATATGAAGCATTTTCTAGAAAATACAATAATCAACTTAAAGAAGTATATAAGAAGCAAGATGAGAAACACGAAGAATTTTCCATGAAACATAATGAGCTGCTTGGAGAAGTATGTAAGAAAGTTGAAACCATTGAATTGCAATTAAAAATGACTCAAGAAAGAAATGGATCAGGACTAGACATGAATATAATTCCAACAAGTGGTAGTAATATAAAACCACCGAAATTTGATGGTAAACGTCCATGGGCGACATTTAAGATAAAATTTGAAGCTGTTGCCTCTATTAACGGGTGGACTGAAGAAAGGAAGGCCATTGCTTTGATTTCCGTGTTGCATGGAACTGCTGAAGATACATTAAGAATAATCCCTGAGTCTGAACGAACATATGAAACACTGACTAAAGCCCTAGAACAAAGATTTGGTGATGGACATCGTTCTCTAATATACAAAACTCAGCTTGAAACGAGAATTCAACGAAGTAACGAAACGTTACAAGAATTTGCAGCTAACATTGAAAGGTTAGCACGTCTAGCATACCATAATTCTCCTCTTGCATTCCAGGAGCAGGAAGCTACCTATAGATTTATTAGAGGTATCCGTGACTCGGAAATTAGGCAATGTATTAACGTGTCAGATCATCAAGAACTTAGTTCTGTTTTGGCTCGAGCTCTGCAACAAGAAGTAATGGAAGCTAGTCTACCACGAAGGATGATTAATTTACGAGAAATGAAGCTGCAAACCTCTAACAGAGATTATAAATATTACCGTTGTTGGAATTGCAATAAATTGGGACACATAAGTCCCAGTTGTCCTCTACGAACTCAGGAAGAAGAGAATCAGAGAAACGACTAAGAGTCGGCATTGAGGGCTGGATGTCGGCAAAGTCTACAGAGGCCTACAAAATTCCCATAAAGAATAACAAAAGTTTGACAACACAAGGCATAGTAAACAAGAAGCAGTGTGATATTACTATTGATACTGGTGCAACTCCTACAATAATACGACCAAACCTTGTAGCAAAAGAGCGGTGGAACTCTACAATAAATTCGTAGGAACTGCAGACTGTAACAGGAGAATAATCACCAGTCTTGGGAGAAGTCGCTATGCAGTTGCAACTGGGACAACAAATCATTCCTCTTCGAGCTCTGATTGCCAACATTATCGACGAGATGATTTTGGGGGTTGACGTGATGAGCCGTATGGGTTTTATTGTGGATATGGCTAGACATGTACTACGAATAGGAAATGAAGAAATAATTTTGAACTTCTCCTTCAGATAAAATAAAATTAAATAGCTTATTTACGACACATGATGTGACAATACCGCCATTCAGTCAACAAGTAATTATGTTGAAGGCGGAAGATTGGGATTCTGTAGCGCCTTTTAGACTTGTCGAGCCAAAAATAGATTTAAATATTCCAGATCTGCTAGTAGATAGAACACTCGTTGAGATAAAAGAAATTTTTCCAGTACAGATTGCGAACACCAGCAATAAGAATATAAAAATTAAAGAAAATACAAAACTTGGCACCATTGAACCAATTACATGGATCGCTTCGAGAAAGAATACCACTCCTATTAATTGTACTACTGCAAAATATCCCGTAGAGTTACAAAGATTAGAGGAAGAATGTATTAACTTTACAGAAGTAGAAAAAGAAGTTGTTGGAAACCTGCTTCGGGAATATAGAGACGTGTTTGCGATCACCGAAGAAGAATTTGGGAGTACAGCTCTGGTTCATCACAGAATTAATACTGGAGATTCAGTACCAATTCGTCAACCATTTCGTAGATTACCTTTGGTGAAATTTAAAGAAGCGGAAAATATAATCAATGATATGGAAAAAGAAGGAATAATAGAAGAGTCATCAAATCCTTGGGCTTCACCTGTAGTACTGGTTAGGAAGAAAGATGGAACTACTCGTTTCTGCGTAGACTACCGCCGCCTGAACAATATATCTAAGAAGGATAGTTATCCTCTACCTCGGATTGACGATACCTTGGATGCTTTAGCAGGGTCAATATGGTTTTCTACATTAGACTTGAAGAGCGGTTATTGGCAAGTCGCTCTTCACCAGGATG
This sequence comes from Stenolophus ochropezus, assembly GCA_035578165.1. NCBI lineage: Eukaryota > Metazoa > Arthropoda > Insecta > Coleoptera > Carabidae > Stenolophus > Stenolophus ochropezus. The sequence continues at coordinate 423,736 of JAQOWZ010000107.1, read as the reverse complement.
ATAAAGAGAAAACCGCTTTTACGATAGGTACTGGGCTTTGGCAGTTTACAAGAATGCCTTTTGGGTTATGTAACGCACCAGCCACTTTTGAAAGGTTAATGGAGATGGTTCTTCGGGGCTTATCCTGGAAAACTTGATTAGTTTATTTGGATGATGTGATTGTACTGGGAAAATCATTCAATGAACACTTGGACAATGTCAAAGATGTTTTCCAGAGATTTCGGGCTGCAAATTTAAAACTTAGTCCGAAGAAATGTTATCTATTCAACCAGACGTAAAATATCTTGGACATATTGTTTTGAGTAGTGGTGTGTATCACCAGACCCAGAGAAAGTTAAATCTGTTAAGGACTGGCCAGTGCCAAAAGATAAGCATGAACTACAAAGCTTTCTTGGTTTTTGTTCCTATTATCAAAAAATTCATACACAAGTTTTCTGACATTGCACGACCGCTGACAAAATTAACAGAAAAAAAAACAACCATATTCGTGGAGTGAAAATTATCAAAAGGCCTTCGATGCATTAAGAAATACGCTATCTGATGCTCCAGTTTTGAATTACCCGCAACCTAATGAAACATATATAATCGACACAGACGCAAGTAACGTAGGAATTGGTGGGGTGTTATCTCAAAAAATTTAAGACAACGAGTTCGTCATTGGATATTATAGTCATACACTAAGTAAACTCGAATGAAACTATTGCGTTACTCGTCGAGAACTCTTAGCTATTGTGCGAACAATTCAGCATTACCATAAATATCTCTATGGTCAAAAATTTATAATTCGTACTGATCACGCTGCACTCACCTGGTTATTGTCGTTTAAAGAACCGGAAGGACAGTTGGCACGATGGCTACAAAGACTGCAGATCTATGATTTTACAATACAACATCGACGGGAAAAATCCCATAGAAATGCAGACGGATTATCAAGACGCCCTTGCAAAGAAGACTGCAAGCATTGCCATCAGCAGGAAAAACGAGAAACAGAAATTTCAATTAACGTAGTTACGATTATGCAGGGCGACCCATGGAAGAATGACTCCATCCGCACAGAACAACTGCAGGATATTGATATTGGTCCCCTACTCGTGGAGAAAGAAACAGGTGAACGGCCATCTTGGGAAAGTATTTCTATTCGTAGTCCCACTTATAAAAGTTACTGGGCTCAGTGGGACTCTTTGCACGTCTGTGACGGAGTACTCCGACGGAAATGGGAAGCAGCAGATGGCCATTCTTACAAAATGCAACTGTTGTTACCAAAATCAAGCATTCAAGAAGTATTACAAGAGGTGCATAGTGGAAATTCAGGGGGACATCTCGGCATAAATAAAACTTTAAATAAAATTCGTGATCGATTTTACTGGCTAAAAAGTAGGACAGATATAGAGGAGTGGTGTCGTCAATGTGACGTTTGCGCAGCTTCTAAGGAACCGGCCAAACGGCCAAAAATATAATGTAGGTGCTCCATTCGAAAGTATAGCCATCGACATAGCTGGACCATTTCCCAAAACAACGAAAGGAAACAAATATATCTTAGTAGCTATGGATTACTTCACAAAATGGCCGGAAGCATTTTCTATCCCGGATCAAGAAGCAACTACCGTAGCAGAAGTATTGATTTCCGACGTATTTTGTCGCTTTGGTATACCTTTAGAAATCCACTCAGATCAAGGGCGTAATTTTGAATCTAAATTGTTTCAAGAAGTTTTTAAAAAATTAAGAATAAATAAAACCAGGACAACGCTAGTGCATCCCCAATCTGACGGTATGGTAGAACGATTCATTAGAACTTTAGAGCAATATTTAAGAAAAGCAGTTGACAAAAGCCAATGCAACTAGGATACATTAATTCCGCTATTCCTGATGTCATATCGAACAGCAACTCATGAAATGACAAAAATGACACCATCTAAACTATTAATGGGGCGAGAAATACGACTACCATGTGACTTACTCTACGGTGTTCCAAACGACGTAACTCTTTCTACCTCAGAATACGTCACAATACTACAAAAACAATTAGAGATTGCACAAGAGACAGCTCGACAAAATCTGGAAGTAGCCTATGACCGTATGAAAACCAGGTATGACTGTAGATCCAAGAATTCGTGTTCCAAGAGGGAGAAAAAGTTTGGTTGTATAATCCCAAAAGAATAAAAGGAAAAGCACCAAAACTCCAAGCTTTATGGGAAGGGCCTTATAAAATTATACATCGAATAAACGATGTAGTTTATCGCATACAACGTTCTCCACGAGCCAAGATGAAAGTAGTACATTTAGACCGCTTGGTAAAATATTTGGGACCATTGTCTGATTGGGACAATCAGAACTAAAGGGGGAGCAGTGTTACATGTCTACACAACCCGCGATGCATTAACGTTGCCTGGTTGCCTAAAAACCATTATCAGAATACGGATATAAGAAGGAGAAGAAGAGAGAGAAGTGACAGGGCGTGACGAGTGACAGTTTGGGAAGAAAAGCGACTGATTTAGAAAGCGAAATACTGTAAGATCCGTTAGTTATCGAGTTTGTTGCTCTTGTGTTCGTGTTCGTTATTGTTCCTATTGCGTTATCCTGTTTGAGTTATCCTGTTCGAGTTAGTTTATAGTTCCTGTTTTGTATGTTTGTAAATAAAAGATCTAAAGAACCCAAGTTGTTAAGTATTTTGTACCAAATCCGTAACAATATATATTATTTAACTTAAAATGATTCCCCCAATAGATGGTTTTATTTTGGCACATTCGTGCTGAATCACCCTGTATAAATAAAGAAGTCTTGCCTATTAATAATGCTAAAATATTTCGAGCTTTTTTGCTCAATATTTTATTATGATTATAACTATTTAAAATATATCTCCCGGATCTATTTTTTTCCAGGTACATTTGAAAAATTAGATGATAAGATTCTTTGCATGATTTTTTTAATTTTGCCTCTCCGAAGAAGGTATAAAGGGGTACTGATGATGATAAATCTCTAAATGCTTTTTTAACAACTTGTGTTTCTTCCAAACTTATATTTTGAGAAACTTCTGATAGATTTGAAGACGCTCTTGAACTTGATGGAGTTGAAGATGTTGGTGTTTCAATTTAAATATACTTGCTTGATTTTCTTTAGTAGGTATGAATATCTATAAAATTAATCATATTTTCGTGTTTAAGCTTTTGAATGCGTCAGTTCGTGACATAAACTTACAATTGGCGATTGAAAAATTGTATTTGGTATAACTGATTCTTTGTATTCCGTGATTCTTTTAAATAACAGAACTCTCTTTTCTACCGTTGGTATTACAATGGATATGTTTTCTTCCGTTAAGGAGAGTAAAACTTCTTCATCTATATCCTGTTCCGAGAATGAAACATATGATTATTAAAATGCACAGATATTGAAGTTTAGATTCATATCTAAAATCAATGAAATTTCTAAATTTTTTATTCTGATTGGATTAACTATGGACTTACTTTGGCATTACTTTGAGAGTACATAATGCTTATTACAAAATGTTAATTTGAATTTTATTTGTATATTTGTCCCGAAAAATATTTTTATATAGTAAAATTTTTGCTGTAATAATTGACTGAGTGTCTTGAGATGATATATCAAAAATGAATAATATTTTTCAGATTAATTTATTTAACGGAAGTATATAGCCAGAAGTAATTTAATATGATATAAGATGAAATACTGTAATAATGAACACGTATACTTAAATGTATATTTTATTAATTTCGTTTATTAATTATAACGCAATAAAAGGTTACATTTCGGTCATATATTTTTTTACATGTTATTATTCAAATGTGTTATATATGTTATTGTTCCTTATAAACACTATTTTTAAATAATTTTCATTACAGCAAAAATACTGCACTCGACAACAATATACATACATAAACTACCTCTACCATTACAAGGAAAATGTAACTTTACCTTCAAATAAAGCCACTAAGTTGTCAAATCCCCACTGTTCTAATAAACCTTTACTTACTTTATCTGCCATTGTTATATTATCAAGGACAACCAGTATAAATATAAAAATTAAAGACAAAAATGACTTGAGCTTACGACAAGAGTAAACCTAGTGTGATAATTCCCCTATTTCTTACTCTGTGGTGTCGTTCATAAAATCCGAAAAATTGTTTGCACCAAGGAAATAAGTATTACATGAAAAAGTAATGAACGAAAAGAGTACAGCCAATCTTTGTACGTATCTGTTTAACACAATATAATGATGTGTTAATATTTATATGATATTTACGTAATAAATGAGTCTCTAGTTACATAGCAACTGGGGGTTAAATGAAGAATTAAAAAGACTTCGTGAAAACTTAGAAGAGTTGGAATGATAAATAAACAGTTTTTGTTAAAACTTAAAACTATGTCATTCTAGTATCACATTTTATTTATTTATGTGAATATAATTTGATATATTATTTTTTTCAACTTGTAACTGTTTAACTTAATATTTATTCATCAACACTTTCTGGATAATTAAGTTAACATATGTCATATGTTTTAATTAATGCAATAAGTATTTCAATGACCTATTTTTTAAAATAATTTACAACGTGGTAAACTGATTTCACAAATTTCTCTGTCTGTACATTATTCCGTTGAAATAAATACCTGATTAAAATGGCCAACTAATGCGACAATTTAACCGACTTCGAATTTCTTACGGTTCTCGAGATCCCAATGGTTAGCCTTTACTACTACATATTATTTTAAAAAAAATTATTCAAACAATTCACTATTACACATATATTTTATCTATCTGAATGTATTTTACAGTAAAAACATTTCAATTTTCTTTATTTTATCTTCTAACATGATTTACATATAATTTCTGCTTATTAATGAGACAAATTTATATCTAGTATATAAACAGCAAAAAATATCAACAAATAAATATCAAATTCGTGTTCAGAGGTCTCAACTTATTTAGTTAGAGAAATTTATTTTATTTCTTGCAAGTAAGTAAACAACAATATATATATATATATATATATATATATATATATATATATATATATATAACAAGTAAAGGTCGGACTCGTGTTCAGGGACTTCAACTACATCTAATAAGGTCATTTGCAACAATTTAAAACTTCGAATTTCAATGACGGGAAAAATTTAGTCAAAAAAAAATTCTACCCAAAAAGATAGGAGCTTAAACTATAATTCTTAGATTCTACGCGTCGACTTGCATAAGTAACCAAAATTTGATAACAATCGGATAATAAACACAGGAGCTACATATTTTTAAATGCATAATTTTGTAGCTCCTGGTATTGAGGTGTGTGGCTTGCCTCGCTACCAAGAATTTCGCTGGATTTCAAAGATTTTTTCTAAGTTCTTTCGGAAATTTGCAAAAGTTCAAAATTTTAGAAAAGTTTCAAACTAACCCTATATAAAATTTAATTCTGAGTAACCTTCTTCAAATAAATTGTTTTGTAAAATTTACCGTTCAGCCGGAAATAATTAAATGTTGTTAATTTTTTGTGGAAAAAAATAAATACAGGCTCGTATCTCAAAAATGGTAAGCCCTATCAAATAAATGCTTTGAGTAAACTCCATCTGAAATTTAAATTTAAACAACTATTCTTTTATAACTTTTCCTCAAAAAATGTTTATTTTATAGATTTTCGGATTCTACGGGTCAAATTCCTATCAAAAACACCATTTCGTGCCAAATGGACCATAAATACAGGCGCTGTGAAATTTTAAAATTTTTAAATTGAAATCTGATCCCGTGTTTCTTTCCTTGATAACAATGGGGTCATTTCACATTTTCTGTTTTATTTTTTTCCTGAGAGTCTACCGTCTACAATATATGTAAATAATATTTTCATGTCATTTGGGTACATTGTTTTGTAGATATAATTTTTTGAAATTAGACTTCGATTTCAAATCTCAACAGGACGCCATTTGCCAATACATCACGAATTAGAATGATCAGCTCACTCTTGCGGACGAAATGTAAACTTCGTTGACCATGCTTTACCTAAATATTTAAATATATTACACTCTGATGTAATTTCAACTATATTTCACGCTTACAAACATGTTCTTCTACACTAATATAAACAAAACAAAAACCTGCGTACTTTTCCTCTGACAACTATATAAATTTTAGGTTACTTTACATCACAAAGTATAAAATTATACTTCCTGCGTTACACAAACGTTCAACTTGTAACGCCTCGGTGTACGCGTATGTGTGATATGTATCTTTGTGTGAGTTTTGAATTCGTGACGTCACGAAATTCGGAGCGCGAATATCTTATAAAGTTATGAATGAAAAGTATTATATTTCTGCATACATTTTATTGCTATAAGCATAGTAAAAGTCGCAGATTCCATATATGTAAAAAAAATCGTAACATTTTTTTTTTAAATGACCCCATTCTACGATAGGAAGTTTGTGAAGTTGAAAATTTCGAAAAAAGCTTTAAAGTACCCCCCCCCCCCCCCTGAAATTTTATTTGAAACAACATTGTTTTTATGAACTATGTGTGTTAAGTGAACGGTTTAATCGGAAATCCGGATTGGATGAGAAAGTCGGAAAATTTTCATCCAATTGTAATTTGCAGCTAAACGGTACTTTTAAACCATATAGTTTATAGAACAAAAGTTGTTTAAAATTCAATTTTACTTATAACTCGTATATTTTAATTTATTGGTTTGCGATTTTTTAGATGTCGGTCTGTGAATTTGTGGTACTTTTTTCCAATATCGGAGATAAATTTATATATAGTAAATAAAAGATAAAAAATATCAACAAATAACTGTCAGAATCGTGTTCAGACGCTACAACTACATCTATTAAGTTCAATTGCAAGAAATAAAATTGATTTATTTTCGAATTAACAAACATGTCCCAAAAATAGCGGGAAACGTACTTTGCTAATGTTTGTTAAACTGAAAATAAAGCAGTTTAATTTATTTTTGACATTATCTATTCATAACACCAATGGCGTTCGATGATTTTCTGTTCTGAAATGAGTGAAAACTATTTTGCAAAGTCTAATCGGACCCTCATATTTAAAGTAATATATGTTTAACAAATAATAATAAATGTGTTGGCAAATTTTTAAAATTAAAAACAGGTAATGAAACTTTTAGGTAACTATCATTAAAAACATGTAATAGACAATTCCACAAATAAATTGCCATCCAATCAAATTACAATAACTATTTTGATGAATTAAACGAATCACATTTGAATTACACTGATGATTTTCACTAATGCAAATTGCTACGATAATTTCACGATTAAATAGGCAGATTTTGCTTTGATACAACGTCTATCAATATTTCAAAGTGTCGAATAATTAGGCAAAAATAATATATTTTTAGCATTGTGGCTCACTCTTGTTTGTTACTTTAGAACATCGTCAAACAAGCAAAAATTCTAGTAACTAGTGTTATTATGAGTACCAATTCTATTCCTAAGGTGTCATCTAATTAAATCACAGTATTTTAATAAATTGACGAAATCAAATTCCAATTGCACAGACAATTTTCAATAGAGCAAATTGCCACGATAATATTCCAAATAAGTAAAAATGATAAGTATTTCATAATATAATTTTATTTAAATATATTTTTATTATATAATAAGTGCTGATTTTTACTTAAAATATTTTTAATTAAATGTAGGAAGGTAGAATAACGAAAATCATAATTAGTTCGTAGATAAGTATTTAAAAGGAAGGCCACAAAATTAGACTACAATACTAATTTGTCACCATCTTATTAATGAATTATACATGCATGTAACAATTACAGCATCCATAATTCTTTATAGGATTGAATTCATTACATTCGCGCAAAATAAGCAAATAATTTATTTCTCTAAATATATAATTATTAAATAATGCAACGCTTGTTAATACAAATATATAAATATAATCACAAACGGTAAATTATAAATAACATATATACAGCCTTCAAAAGTTGAGAATATGAATAAAACAAGATTAAGCAATTAGTTTAAAATTTACAAATTTCATAGAATGTATGAATATATATGCTAAAATATTTTTTAAAACAAGATTAAACAATTTGTTTAAAATTTACATATTTCATAGAATGTATGAATATATATGCTAAAATATTTTAAAAATTCTTTTCCTATATTATTTAAGAAATGATAACTATAATCTGCCAGTGATCATCATGTACCGCTACATTTTATTCATTTAGATGAAATTTTATTAATGAAATCGTGTAAAAAACAAATCATTAATTTTATCTTTTGTTAAGTTTAACAATAATTTATAGAACTCATTCCGATTAAGATCATTAATATTATATTTTGTTAAGTATTTCAAGAGATGTGGACTGTAAATTGGGCATTCTGTAAAGAAATGAAAGAGGTCTTCAGTCGTATGTAAATTACATATTGTACATGTGTTTTGTTGCGTCTAGTGCATATTGAATATTCTTGTAAACTACTTTTAATCCTCTTTTGGAGGCAAAACGGTTGTGGCTAAATATTTGTTGCTTTGGTAGTACAAAGGGTATTTTTAAATATTGTTCTAATTCGTATGATTTTTTGAAGTGTTTGTAATGAAAATTATAACTTGATTCATTATTTTTATTTAAGGTTGCCGTTTGAAGTGTTAAATTCGTAATTCTTATTGCATTTAAAAACTAGTGGATGAATTGTTTCGAAATTTTAATACGTAATATTAAGATCCTGTATCTATAGCAGACATATTTAATATATTTTTTTATTACGTATTTTGTCCCAAACCTGATATAAAAATTATTAATTGCGAAATTTATATAAAAATAGGAAAATATGTGACTAGAAAAAAATAAATTCGTCATCATCAAAGTTTTTAAATAATTATGTCTCATTTTGCAATGATATAAGAATTACGATTTTCCCTTAAGACACAATGTTAATTTAGTTCGGAGGTTTAGCGTGAGAGGTCGTAGTACCTGAAAAAAACTACTTTCCTTATAATATTGTAACGAGCGAGACTCACTGTGGATGAGTCATCACGTCTGACCTGCCTGAACAGGTAGCCGCGTTAAAGGTCAAATGGGGTAGGAGCGACACAGCTATTGTTCAGGGAATTTTATAGTCTGGTAGGCTGTAGAATGTTCTAGAGATTAATTGGCGGCAGGTATATAAGGGCCGCATCGGGCAGTCAGTTAGTCAGTATCAGTCAGAGCGTGCAGAGAGTCACTGAAGACAGTCAGTATCAGTCATTGCATGTCAGTGACATGTAAAGTGATATAAATGAATAGTTGGTGATATAAATTATAGTGGAAATAAATACTGCGTATTTTTAAGTGTTTAAATAAATGTTCGTAGTGTTTAAGTCTTTATTAATAATAATTACGTCTAAATTAGTGCAATTATTTTTTTATTTATACTGTTACTTACTTTTATTATATTTTTATAATTTATTCCTCGTTTATTAAACCCAGTTATATAAATACTCGTATTTCATTTATGTTTACACTCACCTAAATAAATAAAACGTTACAATATGTTGAGCCATTTGTGTTGCATATGTAGCTTCGCTTAAAAGTAAACAGTATTCAGTTGGACAATTGTCTGCACTTATCGCAGTAAATGCATAAAGTGGGAGGGTTCATCTTCACCCTTACTTTTTCTTATACAATACGGAAGGGTCAGATGCAATAATGTTGTATGCAGTGGCGGCTTGTGCCTTTAAGGAATGAGGAGGCAAATTATTTACTTATAGCTATAAACACTGCTTAATCAAAAAATCATGGAATATATTACTAGCTAGTAGCTCCGCTGTTATTATTTCATTATTTATTGTCTAGCAAAAATCATCGACTAGGTGTAGAGTATTTCTTGCCAGGATAGGATAGATTAGGAATAAAAGAAAAAGGTTTGCTTTGATTAAATTAAGGGGATTGACTTGCTGCATCTTCATATCAAAAATAGTACCTTACATTTATTCCTACAGCACCTACAATATCTAAAATATATAACTGAAACCTTTTATAACGCAATGTGTATAAATGTGGTTAGGCAAGTATGTTGCTAAATTCAACGAATTCCATCCAATTAATTATGTAATTCATCATAAAAGTAATTGAAAATCATCAATTTTCATTCGTTCATTTTGAAATATTAGAAACAAGTAATAGGAAAAAATATAACGTAACCATGAGGCAATATTATAAATAAGTGGTTCAAAAAGAAAAAATAACATATTTCCATACGCATTAATTAATAATAAGTAAAAATAATTAAACAGAATTTATTTACACTTCTAAACGCAAGATGTCGCTAGCGTTGACTGCTCTGCTATCTCCAACTTAGCTCCGCTCGTGTACCCAAGCTGCGGTGCTTGGTGGGGCGCAGGGGGTTTTATACATATCTCCTATTCTGTTTTGTCTAATTCATCGGTCGGACGGTCGGTTGTTGAGTAGTTTTAGAAAGGGCAAAAGGTAATAGAAATATGCTGCGAAGGCCGCATCTTTCAAAAAAAAAGGAAATCTATGACAAAGAAAATGAGAAGATTGTTGAAATTTAGATGGTAAGAAATGTTTGAAAGTACAGAAAGAGTATATTTTTAATTAATTTGTGTAATAACACTTCAAAAAATAATGATAAACATGAAAATGGTTTTGTTCAAGTCAAGAATGATACTGAAACTCATAATATTTAAGAATCTTTTATTCAAAGATAATTAAATTATGAAGTGTAGACTATATATATATATATATATATATATATATATATATATATATATATATATTATATCTCTATACATTTGCAGCATCTCGGAAAAAGATCTTGCTGAAGCGGGTTGCAGTTTTTTTTAAGACAAAAATAAAACTGAATCTCATAATATTAATGAATCTTTCATTCAAAAGTAATTAAATTATGAAGTGTATACTATATATATAAATTATATACGTGACATTGTTTATCAATGAATCATTGTCTCATTGTCTAATAACTCTGTTATTTTCCATTAATCTGACACCGGCATATATTTAGTATAAATACAGGATGATTTGTAATATTGATTCAGAATGCGTTTGCCAGTCTTAAGAATTGTAATTATTGTTATAATAAACTTTGATATTAAAAATAAATTAATATTTTTTTTAAATCATTGAACCTGCAAAACATAATTGGCGCAGTCGGTAGGATATGTCAAAAGAGCTTAAATAGTTCTTTCGAATTTTTATTCGTTAATTGACATATCAAGCAACATCTACTTCACCTGAGAGCTATACCAATAAGTCTCTCAATTCAACGAAGAAGTTAACAGACTAGGGGTGCAGCCCAGTCAAATTCATCGCCAGAAGAAACATCAATCCTGAGTCAGTGAAACCGATCTTCGTAGAGCGATCTTCAAGAGAAAAATCCATCTTCCACGAACCATTCTCCGTCTACAGGCACGATATCCTGCATTCATCAACGCGACCTGCTGAATTACGATTATGAAGATCATTAGTGTCTTACTCTTCGTCCAGTAAGTCGTCCCTTTCAATCTATGATAGTACTGACACAGACTCGGAGTCTAGTGATTCAGAAAGTCTAGAAGAAATTTCTACTGAGGAACTGAAAAAGTTACCCAGTACCAAATATAAACTAATTTCACGTTCTAGCAAATTGAATTTAAAAAATTTGCATTATTTTAAAAATATGGAAACTACACCCAGAGATATAATTGCACTTGGTTCAGTTATACCTGAATATGACGGTGACGTCAGATTATTAACTACTTTTATAGATAGCGTAGATAATTATGTACGTTATACTAACTCGTTAAATATAACTAACCCTGCACTAAAAGTATTCGCATTCGATTTAATAAAATCAAAATTTACTGGTCAAGCAAGACTCCTTTTAGCTGGCGAATCATTTAAATATTGGTCAGAAATAAAATTACATCTTCAGACTAACTTTGAAGATAAAACTACTTATTTTACAATGATTAGACAATTATTGTTAACAAAAACAACAAACAACATTGAGTTAACACTAAAACAATTTCGAGAAAAATTTTCAAAAATTAAATCTAAAATTCAATTAACTCAATATTCATTACTTCAAAAGGAAGCTGTAATAAAGGATATGCAAATTCTCATTGTTGATCATTTCATATCTTTACTTCCTGTAAATATTCGAAGTTCTTTTATAAATCGTAACCCAAAAACGCTAGAAGAATGTGAATTACTCATATCTAACGAATTCAATTATGCACAACAACTTAGTCATAAGTCTCCTATGATAAGAGATACATATCAAAATACACAACACAAAACACTTCCTAACATACCACCATCTAAATTCCCAAGACAATCGTTTCCACAACAACCTTTTAATCCTAGAGAATCTCAACACAAACCTTCAGGACCGAATTATATCGCCCGTCAAAATATAAAAAATTCTATTGAAACTCGCAAACAAAAACCTACACCAATGTCTGGAATTTCTAAACAAACAATACCGATGAGCACACAAACAACAAGACAGAATTACTTACAAGAAGACACAGATGAAAATTATGATACTTTAGAAAAATCAAGAAGAAAATTCCTACCCTGATACTGAAATGACACAAAATGATTTTTTAGAATTAGGCCCGGAAACACCAGAACAAAACATGTGATGCTATCCAATTTAAAAACAATTCCAATAATTATTCACCAAAATTTGAAAATATTAATAAATTCTGGATCTGATGTAAATTTAATTACACCCGATACAATAAAAACACATAAACTAAAAACAACAAAAGAATATATTACTTTCCGCACTGCTAATGGAAAAGTAAAGTGTACTGAAATAACAAATATAAAATTTTTTGGTAAAAATTACAAATTCCATATTTTACTGTTCCATAGTGAATGCAATTTACTTTTTGGAATTCACATTCTTAGAGATACTAAAAAAAATATAAACTTTTGCTCCGATGAAATTACTATGAACAATAAAGTTTTCAAAATTCAAAATTTGTCTAAATTAAATAACGATAATTCTTTTATACAAGTTAGAGATTCACACTTAAATTCAAATTTAAAACACAAACTCCATAATGTTATAAACGATTATGAATGTCTTTTCCCAAAAGACGGAGAACAACTTACTTACACAAATCACACACAACATGAAATTTATACATCAGATGACACGCCCGTATTTGCAAAAAATTATCGCATACCCCACATATATGAATCAGATATAGAAGAACATATTCAAAAAATGTTAAAAGAAGGCGTCATTCAAAAATCTCCATACAATAGTCCCATTTGTATAGTACCTAAAAAATTAGACGCATCCGGCAAAAGAAAAACAAGACTCGTAATTGATTTCAGGAAACTTTATCAAAAAACAAAAGAGGATAAATACCCTCTTCCAAACATAGATAAATTAATTGATAAAATTGGCAAACCAAAATATTTTTCAACACTTGATTTACACAGAGGTTTCCATCAAATATTAGTTAAAGAAGAAGATAGAGAAAAAACTGCTTTTTCAACTCAAAGCGGACATTATGAATTTCTTCGTATACCCTTCGGGCTTATAAATGCACGTGCTACATTTCAACGGTGTATGAATGAAATTCTTGGCAATCTTATTGGAAAGATATGCCTAGTCTATATGGACGATATTATTATCTTCGGAAACACTGAGGAAGAACATCTCCAAAATATCCGGACAGTATTTGATCATCTCAAAAAAGCAAATTTAAAAATTCAAATAGATAAATCGGAATTCTTTCTTACTGAAGTCGAATATCTTGGCTTTATTATTTCAAAAGAAGGACTTAAGCCTAACCAAAAGAAAATTGACGCGATTGATAAAATCCAAATTCCAAAAACTACAAAAGAAATAAAATCATTTTTAGGCAAATTAAGTTGGTATCGACGATTCATTCCGAACTTTGCAAAATTAACAAAACCGTTCACAAAATGTTTACAAAAAGGATCACAAATTGATATAACAAATAAAGAATATTTAGAATCTTTTCAAAAAGGGAAAGAATTAATTTCGAACCCTCCAATTTTAGCGTTTCCCGATTTCAACGAAAAATTTATTCTAACAACAGACGCATCGGATTATGCGATAGGTGCTATTTTGTCTCAAAATCAAAGCGGCATAGAAAAACCTCTTTGTTACGCAAGTAAAACATTTAACTTACAAGAATCAAATTATAGTACTATAGAAAAAGAACTTAAAGCTATAGTATGGGCTATAAGTAATTTTCGACCGTATCTCTATGGAAGAAAATTTATTATAAGAACAGATCATCGACCTCTTGTATGGCTTGTCAATATGAAAAATGCTAATCAAAAGCTTATGAGATGGAAAATAGAAATATCAGAATACAATTTCTAAATTGAGTACATCTCTGGAAAAACTAACAAAATTGCTGATTATTTATTTCGTATTCGAGAACCTTTCAAAATTTCGTATCATACAGGTGACGTAACAAATACTAAAATATTTGCACATTGTATTAGTAAAGATTTAAAATTTGGAAAAGGCCTAGCAAAACAAGTTGACATAAAATTTCAAAGTAAAAATTATTGTGAAAAACAAAATAAAGACAAAATTATAATACAAAATTTCAATAATCAAAACACCGTCATACATCTTTTCTCTAAAGAAAATTATTTCGATACTTGTAATAAAAAGATTTTTCAAAAATCTCTTATTGAATTAAGAGATTATTTGATAATGAACGACATATATGAAATTAATATTCCATTACTCTCTTTTGGTTATGATAAATTAGAAAAACCTGAACTCTTAAAATATCTTGAAAATATATTTAAAGACACCTGCATAAAAATTAAAATTTATCAACTTGAAAATAATTGTTATCACAATGACGACCCTGAAATGGAATCTATATTAGGTGAAAATAATAGTAATAATGACACTACACACTCAGCCCCTGAAAATGCAATAGATGGATTAAAATTTATTGAAAATCGATTAAACATAGCAAATAATCAAATTATATTTTCTTTAGGCCTTGAAGATAATATGGAAATAAAGAAATTATTTAATCAGACAAAACAAAGGTTTGAAATTACACTCACAAAAGATAACATACAGAATGAATTGCTTGAATTCTTTAAGAATTACATTGCACCTAAAGTTCGTTATTACTGTCTTTTTAAAGACGAAATTGAAAACGAAATTTCCCGAAATTTATCTCAAAATTTTGAAGCAAATACAATAAATTTAATAAAAGTAAATCAATGGGTAAAAGATATTGAAAATATTGATGAACAAAATGATATTATTTATTCATATCATTATGGTAAAACAAACCATCGCGGCATAATGGAAACATATGAAACACTGATCACATACAGAGTATCACTGATTTTAACAGTGTAAATATGATAGAAATCCAATCAAAATTGAAGATATTCTCACAGAAACACCCTCAAAACCTTTTCACATAATTAACGCTGATCTTTTCACATTAGACCAAAATACATTTTTGACAATTTTTGATCAGTTAGTAAACATGCTTAAATATTTAAAATTAATACAAAAACCGGAAAAGAAGTAACTGAAAATTTAATCACGTATTGTACAAACTATTCATACCCTAAAAAATTAATATGTGACTCCGGGACAGAATTTGATAATTCCTTATTACGCGTATTCTGTCATAATCATAATATAACTCTACACATAACAAGTATCGCAAACCCTTAATCCAATGCAATTGAACGTCTTCATTCTACACTTATAGAGCACCTAAGAATTTTATATAAAAACGAACCTAATAAAAATATTTCTGAATTAATAAGAAAAACACTAATTGCATACAATAATAGTAAAAATTCTATCACAAAACTTACTCCTAACGAAGTACTTTTCGGTAAATCATACGAGAATGAATATCCCCAAGAAACTAAAACGCCCTCCAAACAAATTAACTTTCATAATAAAAAAAGATAATTAGAAAGAGAAAAAGTATTTTCAAAATTACAAAATGAAAAAGAAAGACGTTTCAAACCAAATAAGAATTACGAAATTCAAGATAATACAAAAGCCTATCTAAAACAAAATCCAAGACTTATAACAAAATTCAAAAAACCCCTTTATGAAAAAGTAAAAATTTTAGAATATGACGATAATAGAAAATTAGCTAAAATAAAAGGAAAAGCTAAACCTCGTGTAGCTAAATTTGATAAATTAAAATTCTGAATCTGTTTCAGATCCATATCCGCCATCGAATTATGGGATAATCAAAAGGAAATTATAAACCTATTACAATTGGATAACGGTTTTATTTCTAACGAAGAAAAATATTTATATTACAATATTGATCTTAAAAATCTTGAAGAATCTATACAAATTCAAAATCAAAATTCTTTAAAAATAAAAGGAAAAATTCAAAATCTTTAACCAAGAATTCGTACAAAAACCAATGCTCTATTAAATAGTCTTGATTTAGAGTTATCAAATTTAAATAATCGCATGAAAATATTATATGGCCATAGGCAAAAACGAGGTCGTATTAACGGATTAGGAAATTTAATAAACTTTATTACAGGAAACCTCGATCAACAAGATAAAGAAAAATACGATACCCTTATTAAAGAAATCCAAAGTAATGAAGATATATTACAAAGAAATCAAAATTCACAAATTACAATTTTGACAGATCTCACAAAAGAATTTAATAACAAAATTGAAAATATCAACAAAAATCAAATATTGTTGGAATCACAAATTACACAAACCGAGAAATTAATAAAGAAAAATTTAATTCTATGGGAAGATATATTTCTTACCACACATACAATTAACCTTATTTGTGATAATATTAGGACACTAAATTTCCTTGCTCAAAATGTTGAGAATTCTTTAAGCTTCTGTCTTAGAGGTATTTTTCACACTTCACAAATACCTACTGAAGACTTAGAAAAAATATTTAATCAAATTAAACAAATAACACAAATAGAATTTATACATTTTTATAATGTACAACAATTAATAAATTCAAAATGCTCTTTGGCTGATGACAGTATAAATTATCTAATAATTCTTCCTGTATTTCAAAAACACTCCGTTCCCATATAACCCCGATCCCGTACATTCAAAATAATATAACTACATTATTAAATTATAATTATGTATTATTTAGTAATCAAAATGATCAATACTTTATTAATAATAACTGTGTTAGAATAAGAGAAAATAATTATTGTAAAACTAATTATGTAAACATGCAAGAATGTTATGTCAATATTATTGAAAATAAAAATGACAAAAACTGTAAATACAGAGAATTCGATGATACTAAAATCATACAGAAAATACCAAATTTAAATTTGTATTATTTATATTCTAACAAAGAACCAATTTCGTTAAATTGTAAATCTGAATACTTAAAACTCAATATAAACAAAATTTATAAATTTAAAAATACAGAAAAATGTCTAATAGACAATAAACAATTCAACAACGAAATTAAAGCAAAAGAAATTAATTTAAATCAAATTGACATAACGTCCTTTAAATTCAAAACCAATTTTACTAAAGAACATATTGAGAATATAAGTTATATAGAAATTCCTCATGTCAAACATGAGATGTTAAGTTTTAAAAATCACATAGAAAAACATAATATTATATTGTATACTTGTATTTCTATTATAATTATTATAATTATAGCATTTGTATTATATAAGGTAATTATAAGGGTGCAATTAAAGAATAAGCAAAATTTACAAAAATCATGTGAATTAGAAAATGTAGATCAATTGTTTATCAATGAATCATTGTCTAATAACTCTGTTATTTTCCATTAATCTGACACAGGCATATATTTAGTATAAATACAGGATGATTTGTAATATTGATTCAGAATGCGTTCGCCAGTCTTAATTGTAATTATTGTTATAATAAACTTTGATATTAAAAATAAATTAATATTTTTTTTTTAAATCATTGAACCTGCAAAACATAATTTATATATATATATATATATATATATATATATATATATATATATATATATATTATATCTGTATACATTTACAGCATCTCGGAAAAAGATCTTGCTGAAGCGGGTTTTTTAATGGATAAAAGGTATCTTCATTTATATTTTTAAATAATATTTTTGCAAAAAATTAGTATACAGGTAGTGTGTTAACGTACACAACAGGTGTTTTTGACATATAGAAAATACAATGCATTTTAATGTCCACATTTTTTCCATGAAATGGCACGTTTTCGCTAATCCTTCTTTATCTGCTTAAATAAAATGAGAAACTTAGAAATAGTTATTAATGTTCCTTAAATAATTGTCATTATAAAAAATGTTTCTGTTTTAAAAAAAAGTTTCATGTACTTTTTAGTTTGCCAAGTACTTCATTTTTTCCAACTGGAAGACGCTTTATTGATGTAGGGTATTGGTTCAAGGCGTTAATGAATCATAAACATTTAGAACTATTTAAGTGTCCGTTTGAAAATACGAAAATAATAAAGGAAAAAAGAATAGGTTTCCATAGCATTTTGTTTTTGAAATGCGAAATATGTTGCACACAGCTCAAACTTCATTCGAAAGATCCAGCAAATGAAAAATTAGATATTAATAGTGCAGCAGTATCGGCAATGGTTACTACAGGGGGTGTATAAAGCCAGTTAGCTGAAATTTCAGCAGTTCTGAACATTCGCGAGATTTCTATACAAAATGCCAGGATAACACCTTTGATGCAGTTTGCAAAAGTGCTTCAGAAAGTATGACCAAAGCTGGGGAAGAGGAAAGTCTTCTTGCAAAAGAATCAGGCGATGTCGATGAAAATGGCATTCCTTTAATTACAGTCATAGCAGATGGAGCATGGAACAAGCGTTCATATAGATCAAATTATAATGCAGCATCTGGAGTAGTAAGTTTTTAACTATCTCTGTAAAGAACTACCTTTTAAAGTTTGTATATATTTCAGGCATGTATTATTGGTAACCGTACCAAAAAATTATTGTTTCTAGGAGTCAGAAACAAATATTATAGTATATGTGCTCGTGCTCAATCTTTCAATAGAGAACCATCAGCACACATTTGTTATAAAAACTGGTCAAAATCATCCACTAGCATGGAAACCGACATTATTGTAGAGGGTGTCAAAGCCAGCATGGAAATGCACGGTATAAAATATGCAAGGCTGATTGGCGATGGGGACTCCAGTGTTTATTCGAAACTCGTAGAAAGCAAACCATACGGTAAAGACTTTTTCATAGAAAAAATAGAATGTATTAATCATCTATTGCGAAGGTATGGCAACAAATTACGAGACTTATGATGCAATTCTAAGCAGTATCGTAAGCTCTCGTAAGTTGTTCTCGTAAGACTCGTAGTGAGATACGATACAAGAGCAATTCTATGCAATTTGACTACTTCCGATCACTCGAAAATATCTTACGATTTCTCGAAAACCTTACGATCACATTGTGACTGACAGTAGGAATACGATTTGTATGTTATATTTATAAGTAGTGAACTTTTGGTCAATGAAATGAATCGAAATGTAAACGTTTTACATATTGCGCTACTAATTGAAGAAAAACATAACAGATAATTTAAAAAATTGTGTTATTACATATATCTAATTAAAAAATAACTTTATATCAGAAACTACTTGCGTATACTGCGCACATTTTAAACAAATGTACAGATTGGATCAGCAATGGGCTATGAATTTTATTAGAAGTATTGAACCATTTTACCATCCATTAAATTCGCGAATTCCCTTGCATATTAAAGTATTAGAACGTAGAAATTTATGTTTATATATACATATTACAAAAAATACTACTCTCGTGTCGTATTCATGGTCTTTTTTCTTCTTTATTCTTTTTTCGGGCTTAACAATCCATCTTGAAAGGCGGCACGCTACAAAAATGTTTTTTTATGTTTTATGGTAACTACTAAGTAAACACATAATAGATAAAAATCCTATTTTAAAAATAGTTCAATATACATTCATAACGATTTCATTTTAAATTAGAAGTGAAAACTTACCTTATAATTGTATTTAATATGTATAATGCACAAAAAAAAATTTGACAGATCCAATTTTTTGACAGCAATGAAGTTAGACACCGATCGTAATACAATGACGTCACTCGTAAAGCTTCAACCGTAACGTTAATCGGTACAGTTACCTGTATAGAATTGCATTTATCGTAAATCTGTAACATGACTTGTTACGATTGTCTCGTACACTAAAGTTTTACGATTTTACGATTTTTTGGTAAAACTGCTTAGAATTGCACCATTAGTTAAAAAACAGTACAGTTAGTCTGCTCGTCCTGTAAATAGCAATTTAAGATCTGTTTGGTCCAACAGGTTACGTCATGCCTTTCGCTCAGCTGTTAAGTACAGGCAAAATAATACTATTCAAAATCATATTTACACAGCAAATTTATTAAAAAGAGATATTCTCAATGGCCCACGCCACGTATTTGGGGAACATAAGCACTGTGCAGAGATTTCGTATTTTTGCACCGGACGAAAAGAAAATGAGACAAACTGGGTTCCTGAAATGATATCATGTGGGTTGTACCAAGATATTTGCTCATATTTGAATAGACTTGCATTTAATGCAAAAAGTTTGTTACATAATATGGTAACAATGCAAAATTTGTAGGGGGTAAGAGGGTACATTTCAGCAAAAGAGGTTTATATCAACTTCGTTGCCATGCAGCTGCAGTTTCTGTAAATTCGAAAGGACGTTTGCATTCTGTTCTGCATCATCAATTAACACATCGGAGTCCAAGGTTTCAGACAAAAAAAATACGTTAATAATAAAATGAGAACGTTTTCGCACAAAAGTCGACGAAGATTAAATCTGCATGGAGAAAATCAACAAACTACTCGTAATAAAATTGTGGCGGAAGCAGACGAAGATTACGGCGTAGAAGATATTTCTGATTTGGATACAGAACTATATAACTGTAAAGCAGAATCATTTTTGAAGGATCTGCGACAAACGGACTTTAAGAAGTTGGAAGTGGAGACAAGAGACCAGGGAAACAGTGCAATATGGCGAAAGGAAAGAAGTAAAAGAGTAACTTCTTCGTTATTTGGAAAAATTTGTAAAATGCGGAAAACCACAAGTTGCGCTTCTACCGTAAAGCAAATTGTGAACAACACATTTTTCGGCAATAAAGCTACGCAATACGGTATTGATAACGAGCCCCTTGCGCGAGAACAATTTGAAAACGTTTACAATAAAAAAGTGATTTCTAGTGGTTTGATAGAAAATGAAGATTATTTTTATTTGGGAACAAGTCCAGACGGTTTAATAGATGATGATGCTGTCATTGAAATTAAATGCTCATATAAAGCATGAAAATTACACCCAAAAGAAGCAATAATAACAAAAAAAAATAAACTTTGCCACTTTTGAAAATAAACATTTTCTAGTGAAAAGAAATCATAATTAATATTATCAAGTCCAGGGTCAGTTAAATATCACTAAAAAAAAATTTTGTTATTTTATATGTTGGTCTCCTTTAGGCATGTTAGTAGACAAGGTAAGGTACGTGATGTTTTATATATACCGGATATCCAACGACGAGCTTACGCTGCCGTTATTTTAAATATTACTTTTTACGAAATTTGGTATCTAGAGGTTTTCTGATATGCTCGTTTCAACAAAAATATTTTCAAGGTAGTAGCACTTTCGGTTTAACCGGAAGTAGATCCTAACTTTCTTATTTTAAATGGAATGCCATACTTTTTATTTTACCATTGGATTCAGCAGAAAATGTTACATATAAAACCATGAAAACATTTTACTCATGGTCAACCACTTCCATTGTAATTCAACTTCTTTATCACTCTATATCTCGAGAATGGAATCGAATTTCTATAATCTGTAAAAACATCTGCTGAATCCAATGGTAAAATAAAAAATATGGCATTCCATTTAAAATAAGAAAGTTAGAATCTACTTCCGGTTAAACCGGAAGTGCTACTGCCTAGAAAATATTTTAGTTAAAAGGAGTATATCGGGAAACCCCTAGATACCAAATTTCGTAAAATAACATTCAGTACTTTTTAAAATAACGACAGCGTAAGCTCGTCGTAGGACACCCTCTGTATATATTATATATATATATATATATATATATATATATATATATATATATATATATATATATATATATATATATGCTATGACATTTGTGTGTTCTTTGTTTGTTGTAATCAACTAATAATTCATTAAAATATCATAATTTTCAAAAATTAATAACTCGGGTATTTTTTAAAATAAAAATGCAAGTATTTTTGTAAAGCTAATTTAAAGTTCTTTAAGAAAAAATAAAAAAATGTGTAATGATTTTATTTTCGGCGAAACCAGAAGTAGAATTCTGGATCTTTTTACAATAAAAAGTGGCATTTAACTTCGCGTGCAACATTATAATTTAAACTATGGGTCTAAAATTAATAATAAAGAAATTAGGTATTTGTTCCCATTCTTTCCATCTCTAAATATATAATATTACATACATACAGCTAACTAAATAAGAGCAAAGCTAAGTTACAGAGACCGACTTGTAAAAATCTGGACATATTGTATGCCAGAAAATATTATGGTTATAATAATATATTTTTTAGATTAAGCGAGACGAAAATTTTTGGACTACTAAAATGCAACCATTATTGAAAATGTTTTATTTTGACTGCCTATTACCAGAAATTATAGATTCTAGATTAATCAAAAATAGGAAAATTCGAGACCCGGAATAGAGACAAAAAAAATGAAGAACAAATTAAAAAAAGACTGAATCCACTAAAGACTATTACGAAGCTTATGTTTTATTTATTTATTTTTTGTAATGTAATAATAGCGTTATTTACAGACAGTATGTTTTTTATTTTTGCTATAAGTTTTAGGGCTGTTTTTCTAAAATATTTAAAACCCACTTAAATTTAGTTGTACAGTAAATGTATTTTCTGTTTAACAAATGCACATCATTTTAAATGAATAAATGATGGTATTAGCATTGCTGACATAGATTAGAATGTCATTTGGACAACTTGATGAAAATTGACTGTATAAGTAAATTTGTATGGGCATTAAATTTCTTTAGAAAACCTGGCCTTATATAAATATATATTTTATTATCAATATATTTATTTTCATATAAACTGATAAAAAAAAATATTTTAGTAAGAAAATACCCACCTTTTTGCATATTTTAATGTTTTTTGCATATATAAAATCGAAACGTTAGATCAACGTAAATAAAAGGTTTTTCTTTACTAAAATTATCCACATCCCGACAATCCTCTTCTAAATTAATTTTAAGCAAATATTAAATGCTAATGAAATATATTGTAATACATATTTTTGTTGATATTAATCTAGATTACAATATTACTATTTAGCACTTTTAGCAGTCAGTCTGAACCATGTCAGATGACTGCTACTGAGTCGTTGACTACATTGCGACATCAGCTTACCACTTAAGACTCTAACTCTTAAGACCGACTCTACTGCTTCTGACTGGCCTACCTCTACTAAATTAAATCCTATTTATATCCAAAAAAGTGCTAGGGTTGGCAATGTAACTATTACGCACATCACGTGGATAAGTTACAAAACGTCAATAGGTTATTAAACTTTACGAAATATAACTTGTCCACGGTACATTTTTGTTAACGCGCAATTTATGTTATGAAATCTAACAAACAATAATATATAGTGTTCCTTTTACTCCGCCGCGGAGCATAGGGCCTCAACGAAGATTTTCCATTGGTTACGGTTAGTGGCCAGTTTCTTTACTTCTTTCCAGGATCTTCCATGTTTTTGTGCTTCATTTATGACAGAACGTCTCCATGATATCCGTGGGCGCCCGGGCTTGCGTTTTCCTTGGGGGTTCCATTCTAGGGCTTTCTTTGCAATATTAATGCCGTCTCGTCTCAGCGTGTGTCCGATCCATCCCCATTTTCGTTTCATAATTTGGAATAATTCGTCAATTATTGTTACATTACCACCCCTTGAAGATTTCATTATATCTTCGCAGAAGATATAATTAAATCCATTGTTCTGAATTTATGACTCGTGTTCTGGCCGGTATTATCATAGTCTGCTTAATCAGCAAAGACGGCCGTTGCTATTTGCTGAAGTCAGCATTTTGCTGATCTAGCAACACCAGAGTCATAGACCTCAGAAACTATGACAAGCCGTAACAAGATGAAAAGCCTTGTCGTTTTTCATCTTGTTACACTATTTGTATAACTATGTAACTTGCCCACATGTGCATCTAGTTTTGATATTTTTATATGTTTATTTTGTTTTTATTTTACGTGTAGGTAGGTAATTGCAAGTAAAGAAAATTTTATTTTCAGGTCTGTACAATTTATGCTATTCTGCATTTTTTATAACATTGCAGATCTGTAAATATAAAAAAACATACATTTTTTATTGACAAATATATTTAATGCCATTTAATAATCAACGTTATGCATTTTTGTTCAGATTTAAAGATACATAGCGTTATACAAAAAATACAAAATAAAAACATACATATATCGCTTGAATGAATTTTTTCTACCATAAAAAATATGATACTTCAATATCAACATAAATATGTTCTCACTCACCGAGAGAGACAAACTGTATATTGCCTATCTACTCAACGGTAAGAGTAGGGGCTATCACTGACTCCGCCTACCTGCTACCTCGTCCCAACCCGATGGACTCATAAGATTTTTCGTGCACGCAAGTCAATCCCCTTAAGGGGAAAAGAAAATAAACACACACTATATGTAATAAAAAAAAAACTGCCTAACCTAACATAAACTTTGAAAATACAATAAATAAATACATTTTTAACAAAAAAATTAATATACCAAAAATTAAACATTTTTAATAATTAGTGGAATACGTCTATTTTTGTGATCTGCATATTGATCTATTACACTTTTATAAAATTTATCTTTTTTTTGATCGTTGAAATAAAATATTTTTCGATTGAAATTAATGTAATATCGCTAAGTCGATTTTGTTCCATAGAATTGCGCAGATAAGTTTTTATGTGCTTTAAAATTGTAAAACTACTTTCCACAGATGCTGAACTGATTGGAAGAGTCACAATGATACTTATAAAATTCTGGTATGCAAAAATGTGAATCATTTTTAAACATATAAGTTAACATATCAGTTGGTGCCTTGTTTCCATTAAATAATAATGTCGTTATAAATAACAGAAACCCCATTTTTTAATTTAATAGGGTCCAAAAAAAATATTGTTCTAGCAAATTTTTAAACGAATTTTCAGGAAATTGTTTTAAATAATTTAGATATTTTTCGGTGGTCAAAAAATCAAAAAAGAGTAAGTTGTCTAAATCAGAAAATCTAACTTGAATTTGACCAATCATTGTCTCTAAAAAAAAGTAGTTTTTCTTTTTTTTAAGAATTGGATCTGTTTCAAAATTTATTCTTCCAAATAGGTCATTAAAAAAACTCTCGTCATTTCGAAACATTTCTATTTTTTTTGGTAACGAACTTAAACATTCTTTTGCTAATGTAATATCTGTATTTCTGGTATGTAAAATGGATAAAATAACCGGAGTCGTTGACTACATTGCGACATCAGCTTACCAGTTAAGACTCTAACTCTTAAGACCGACTCTACTGCTTCTGACTGGCCTAACTCTACTAAATTAAATCCTATTTATATCCTAAAAAGTGCTAGGGTTGGCAATGTAACTATTGCGCACATCACGTGGATAAGTTACAAAACGTCAATAGGTTATTAAACTTTACGAAATATAACTTGTCCACGGTACATTTTTGTTAACGCGCAATTTATGTTATGAAATCTAACAAACAATAATATATAGTGTTCCTTTTACTCCGCCGCGGAGCATAGGGCCTCAACGAAGATTTTCCATTGGTTACGGTTAGTGGCCAGTTTCTTTACTTCTTTCCAGGATCTTCCATGTTTTTGTGCTTCATTTATGACAGAACGTCTCCATGATATCCGTGGGCGCCCGGGCTTGCGTTTTCCTTGGGGGTTCCATTCTAGGGCTTTCTTTGCAATATTAATGCCGTCTCGTCTCAGCGTGTGTCCGATCCATCCCCATTTTCGTTTCATAATTTGGAATAATTCGTCAATTATTGTTACATTACCACTCCTTGAAGATTTCATTATATCTTCGCAGAAGATATAATTAAATCCATTGTTCTGAATTTATGACTCGTGTTCTGGCCGGTATTATCATAGTCTGCTTAATCAGCAAAGACGGCCGTTGCTATTTGCTGAAGTCAGCATTTTGCTGATCTAGCAACACCAGAGTCATAGACCTCAGAAACTATGACAAGCCGTAACAAGATGAAAAGCCTTGTCGTTTTTCATCTTGTTACACTATTTGTATAACTATGTAACTTGTCCACATGTGCATCTAGTTTTGATATTTTTATATGTTTATTTTGTTTTTATTTTACGTGTAGGTAAGTAATTGCAAGTAAAGAAAATTTTATTTTCAGGTCTGTACAATTTATGCTATTCTGCATTTTTTATAACATTACAGATCTGTAAATATAAAAAAACATACATTTTTATTGACAAATATATTTAATGCCATTTAATAATCAACGTTATGCATTTTTGTTCAGATTTAAAGATACATAGCGTTATACAAAAAATACAAAATAAAAACATACATATATCGCTTGAATTTTTTTCTCTACCATAAAAAATATGATACTTCAATATCAACATAAATATGTTCTCACTCACCGAGAGAGACAAACTGTATATTGCCTATCTACTCAACGGTAAGAGTAGGGGCTATCACTGACTCCGCCTACCTGCTACCTCGTCCCAACCCGATGGACTCATAAGATTTTTCGTGCACGCAAGTCAATCCCCTTAAGGGGAAAAGAAAATAAACACACACTATATGTAATAAAAAAAAAACTGCCTAACCTAACATAAACTTTGAAAATACAATAAATAAATACATTTTTAACAAAAAAATTAATATACCAAAAATTAAACATTTTTAATAATTAGTGGAATACGTCTATTTTTGTGATCTGCATATTGATCTATTACACTTTTATAAAATTTATCTTTTTTTTGATCGTTGAAATAAAATATTTTTCGATTGAAATTAATGTAATATCGCTAAGTCGATTTTGTTCCATAGAATTGCGCGGATAAGTTTTTTGTTGCTTTAAAATTGTAAAACTACTTTCCACAGATGCTGAACTGATTGGAAGAGTCACAATGATACTTATAAAATTCTGGTATGCAAAAATGTGAATCATTTTTAAACATATAAGTTAACATATCAGTTGGTGCCTTGTTTCCATTAAATAATAATGTCGTTATAAATAACAGAAACCCCATTTTTTAATTTAATAGGGTCCAAAAAAAAATATTGTTCTAGCAAATTTTTAAACGAATTTTCAGGAAATTGTTTTAAATAATTTAGATATTTTTCGGTGGTCAAAAAATCAAAAAAGAGTAAGTTGTCTAAATCAGAAAATCTAACTTGAATTTGACCAATTATTGTCTCTAAAAAAAGTAGTTTTTCTTTTTTTTAAGAATTGGATCTGTTTCAAAATTTATTCTTCCAAATAGGTCATTAAAAAAACTCTCGTCATTTCGAAACATTTCTATTTTTTTTTGGTAACGAATTTAAACATTGTTTTGCTAATGTAATATCTGTATTTCTGGTATGTAAAATGGATAAAATAACCGGAGCATGCCACGCCGTCAAACACCAAGCGAACAAATATCCACGCCGACAAATAACAACCCCGTCAAATAGCCAAGTCGTCAAAACATTCTCCCACCACTGAGTCGGTGTCGCCAAAACTCCTCCTCTTTCACCACGCCGTCAAAACTTACCCCCTCCATATTTAATATAACTTCTCCTTCACAGATGGCGACAAATATTACAGGTAACTGTTTATTCAAATAGGGTAGGGGCAAATTTATTTCATATTTAAATATATTTATTTAGGGTTACCATAATAGAGTAAATATTATTTAATATAAATGTAATATATGTTTAAGGGCAATAAAAATTATTATTGTTATAAATATAAAATTGAATATCTATTTGCATAAAAAAATATTTATAGATAGATACGGATAAAAAACATATGTAGAAAAAGTAACATTACTTATAAATTGTAGTCAGTTATAGCAAATATATAAAAAAATCACGTCTTGATTAGAAATATACATAGGTATTTACTATAAAATATCTATAAATACTTTTTCCCTATAATATTTGTAACATAAAAATAACAAATTTGCTTAGAACAAAGAAAAATACATATTTATTTAATTCCTAATGCATAAATAACTAAAAGGGTAAAATATCTTAGCCTATATATTTTAAAATACCTTTCATTCATTAGATACTTCTCTTTATGCCAAATCTCATAAAATTTTAATAATTACATGTTTGCAAACTTCAAACTTGAAATTGACATTACTATATCAGTCCTTGTTTAAGCTAGTTGGTCATGGTTTTACACATCTCATGGGCCGTAGTCTTGTTATAATTTTATTTGTAATAATAATAATAGTAATTATTAATAATATAAAATTTATGCATTTACTTTTTCGTCTGTGTCTCTATCTACTATTGCATATTGACATAAACAAACTTCCTTTTACTCTTATTATTTAATTGACAGAGTGATTGTAAATACTGATAAAAACTTTGTATTGCGAATGCTATCAAATTTTTCAAATTCAAATTTTCCAAATTCAAATTTTCCGAAGTGGTTGTGAATGAAGCTTTAAGCGTAAACGTTAAAAACTAGTATGAAATTATTTACAAGATAAGCGCAAATGTACGTCGGAACTTGGCTCAGCCACGTACGAAACGTCAAATAATTGTCATATGTCTGTCATATTGTATTATTATTTATACTAAAGTTTATTAAATTAGTTCACCTGGCAAAACCATCAATTTGTTGTAGATACATTTTATTAGATGTTGTTCTCCAGAAAATTAAAGTAATAAAATACATCAGCATGTCGAATTTCAGTAAGATATCACTCTAAAAAATCATTAATTAATAGACTAATGTATATAGTTATTATTAATTAAGGTTTTCATAATAATAGATATTAAAAAGCGAGGTCCAAGAACTACAAAGAAGCAAATGTAATGGGGTGTATATTTAAATTTTGAAAATATTATAATACAATATAATTTAGTTCAAAACAGTAATGAATTCTTATGAGAATATTATAATAAAACACTGGAAACTTCTTGGACAACACCTACTAAAAACAAATGTTTCAGCGAATCGATTAAAATATTAACAAATTCTATTGAAAAACTATGAACTGCAATTAATAACGCTGATTTTTAACAATAAACACAAGTTATTGTAATGTTTTAAAGTCTAAATATTATTTAATATTTAAAAAAAAAGAAGATTATTATGATTAATAATAAATATTTTCTTATTTGGATTACAATATAGTACTTCATTACAATTTATTAATTCCCTCAATTAAATCATTTCTTTCTTTTTTTTCCTTTCTTCTTCTTTGTCCATCAACATACGATCTTCTTTGTTAAACTGGCATTATAAATTCGCATTTTGAGGAGGTTCAGGTTGTGCATTTGGATCATAGTTATCAGCTGGCAAGTCTATGTTATATTCAATTGCCATGTTGTGTTTATCAGCACAAGTATTAATTATAAATGCAACCTTTACACCTTAACTGGTTTATAATTTAAAGCTCCCTGTCGTATAAGCATCTAAATCTACTTTTTAAAACACCAATTAATCTATCAATACGATTTCGGTGTACCTTGAACAGCTCATTCTAATATCAATATTTTTAACTCACATTTGATTTATTCTTTCAATTTCTTCTTGTAATGCTATACTGACAATTATATTACCTGCAATTTTTATGAAATAACGTACGGGTTAATTTTTAACAGCATCAAAATAGCTCACGCTTATCTGAGAGGAATTAGCGTATGATTTTAACGAGTTTCGTTAAAATATTAACGTGTGTGTGCCTACAGAATTCATATTTCAAAATTAACCGATTCGTTAAAATTTTAACGGAGCTTTTCAAGTTAACGGACACGTTAAAAGTTACAGAAAAGACCCTATAGTAAATAAAATTAATTTTGCTTATTGATTCAGATTCAGAATTTTATGCTCTACAATTATTATTTGAAACTTATTTGCTTAAAATAATTAGGGAAGCAGGAAATTATGAAAACATGATATTACATGTTATATGTTTGGGTGTTCGAGTCATCACAGGATGCCCAGGATGGTGACTCGAACACCTGAACATAGGGATATAACATGTAAAATCATATTTCCGTAACTTCCTGCTTCCCTAATTATTTTAAACAAAAAAATACAGTTGTAGAGCATAAAATTCTACATTTGCATCAATAAGCAGTATTACTTTTACGTGCTTTGTAAGCTCAGAAATTTTGTATGAAAATGACGTAAACCACTCCAAAAATAACAGTAGCCGTAGAATTGACAAAAATTAACAAATGTTTAACGGTTTGGGTTTATCTGTCAAGTTAGCTGCGTGGTAATTATAGTCATGAACCCTTCTACCATTAGGTGTAGGGTCTAATGTCTCTTAGTTGTGCACGAATTTCACCCACTGCTTCTTGTTGGTCGCCATCCTCTGAGCGTTGTGTAGTGTGACGTTCCTCTGCTGTAGGATCTTGTTGATGATGGTATCCCAGGTGTCCCTTGGTCTTCCACGGTCCCTCATTTCTTTTACTTTTGCCATCCATATTTGTCGTACAGGTCTCGATTACAACAATCATTAGAATATTAATATAAAAATTGTGGCGCGCATCTTCTTATTGATTAACCAAGGTTTCTGTCAAATAATAATACAGCTGTATTATATGTATTTATTGTAAAAAATAATACAGTGGGTACATAAATAATTTATTTAACGTTTAAATAAATGATGTCTGGATGTCAGTCAATAATGAAATTTGTTATCTTCCTCAATTAGTTTCGACGCCTCATGCGTCTTCCAGATGAGGTATAATTGTTAAATTCTCACCCCTTTCCAGTCAAGCAGCTCCTTCAATCAATTTATTTAACCATTATTTACAAAAATATAAAAAAGTAATTCACCCTTAATTTGGCGAATATAAAAGTTATTTATGCAACTAACGTGTAAAGTAAGATAAAAAACACTGTTATACACGTGTTGCATACATCATTTTTCAGGCTGCATTTTCGGAGCGAAAATAGTACTTTCGCTCCGATTTCAGAAAATAGTTATTTGTGCTGCTAGGTAGGAAAGTTGTTCTTTTCTGGTCCGAAGGATATGTATACGGCCGAGACACAGTCGTGGCTGGATACTTTTTGAGGACCAGAAAACAACTTTACTGCCATATAAGCACACACTATTTTTTATCCTACACAACAACACAACATAATAAAATAATATAAACATCTTACGAATACTATGTAATTTGACATTTAACTTAACCTCAAAGAAATTTCTGAAATTGAATACCAACATAATAAGAACAAAAAACAAACATTTTATTTTGACATATAAATAAGGTTAACTACTATGTTCTATTATTTACAGAATATATAATAAAAATACCTTGAATCTAACGTAAGTATCAAAATTATCTAAAGTTACAATATTTTAAAAGCATGTTCACATATTTCATTCTGATTATTAGTTCTAACACATTAAACGCCATCTGTTTGTCCGCACACGAACTGTTTTTTTTTCTTCCCTAGGGAATAGTGAGATTTTGTAGGTCTAGACCGGCAAATGTCTACTTTCTTGCGCACGCACACGCAGGAAAATCTTACTTTCAATATGTGTAGGATAAAAAAATTTTTTTTATGTAAAATAGACACGTGTTACTACAATTACTTATTTATTAAAGGAGAAAAGTATGATATTTTTGGGATATTTTATATTACAATATGTACAGTACGAATCGCTGGTTTTATTCATCTCCGTAATTACAATAGTTAAACTCTGAGAAAATCGTGACTCAAATTTGTCGTACGCATGTCTGAAAAATAACGTCCAAAAATATGGCTGTCGAAATAAAAGTAAAATAAATAAGTATCTAAAGAAACTATGTAGAATCAGTGAATAAGAAATAACTCGTACAATAGAATCCTAAATATCGCTCTTATATGTCAGAAACTTCCAAGTTCGCTACACAAAGTTTCATTTTTAATCTTAATAACACAATATACTATTTTCGAAACTGTCATGAGAAGTAAATATTTACATAACAAGTATCAATAAACGCAATTTTCAATATTGTAAACAATGCAAGAAAACTAACAGCTAACTTGTAAAAATTTTGCAGGTTGTCATATTATTGTCTTCGTCGCTTTTTGATATTATTTTAATAGTATTGAAAAACGGCCTATTGAAATATTTCACTATAACTATCTCATCTTTTATTTTTTTAGTGTTGCCCTTACTGTTTTAAAATTGATCTTGTTAAAGGCTTTCTCAAATAGTTATTTGTCTATGCAGGTCGTAAAAGTGACATTTTTTGGCCAAATCCGAAATCTGCAGCCGAGGCAAAGGCGAGGCTACAAATCAGATGAGGCCAAAAAAGAACTTTTAGCCGAGGTGCACACAACATTTTTTAGACGATTATAACAAAATATTATAAATTTTCATTCAAAATCTATTCTTGATATCACTCGAAATTTACTTTATGGTCGCTTTTACTTTACAGCTCCATTTACTTTACAACCGCATTTACTTTATGACCGCTCTTGTCACTCCCAAATTCATTACTTTTTAATTAATGTATGTAAAGAAATAGTTGAAATTTGACTTACACTTGTAATTATATGATACAATAATTAATCACATTAATACGAACTATCTAAATCAATAATGAACAAACCAGCGGCCGAAAATTTTGACTTTTACAGATGTCAAATAAAAATTGATACTTTAAGGTTGCCCGCAGATACGAAAAACAACTATTTATGTACCAACCGCCTAAAATATTATATTATATACCAAGGTTGGGAAGACTATCATTATTGACCTAGCACCTCGGGGGACATAAGGCGCGTGTCAATAATTATCTTCTCAACCGTGGTATATACAGGGTGTATCAGCGAAGACAAACCCCCCTTTAACTTTTTTATTATAAGGAATAGAAAAATATTCTTTATATAAAGGTTTTATAGTATTAAATATACTATTTGATGAAACAGAGGAAAATCAATTTTGAAGTCTGATTTAAACGCAACGACTGTCAATTTTTATTTTTCAAATGGGAACCTACCATTATTTTTGTAAAACTAAAACTGCCATATTTTTGTCTTTTCAAAGATGTATTAGTTGTTATAAGTGAGTATGATAATATTCGGTATAAATAATATAATTAAAAATGGCAAATATAATTTTTATTCAAATATTCTGCATAAGAAAACAGAATCGTAATTTCTAGCATTTCTTTCAAGTGATTTACCTGATAATGTTTCTTATTTCACGTTATAAAGTTGTTTTATATCATTACCTTTAGTTAATTTCACATATCCAATTTTACATAGCCGCCTAAGAATTATGTGTGATATCTCTTAATTATCTTATTTTTCTTGATTTTTTATAACTCATTTATGACAACTAATACATAATTGAAAAAGAAAAAAAATGGTTCTAATTTGGCCAAAATAATGGTAGGGTCCCATTTAAAAAATAATAATTAATAGTCGTTGCAGGTAAAACTTTTATATAAAAAAAATGTTTCTATTCCTCCTAATAAAATATGTTAAGGGCGGGTTCCTTTTCGCTGATACAACCTGTATATACAGGGAGTAACACCATAACCGACCACCGCCATTATTTTCTTTACTGTTATAGTTACAAAAAAATACTATAGAACAAAGTTGTAGATGAACGAGGGGGACATCCTATAGAGAAAAAAATATTTTTTTAAACCAGTGGTTCTCAAGTCACAACACAAAGTTATATTTTTTCAAATGGGATTATACATGTTTTTTATGCCTCTTCGATAGCATTTTTTTCATTTATTCTGAATTCAACCATGTATTAGTTTTATACCCTATAATATTCAGGAAAATGTGATGGAAATTTAAATAAATATTTATTTTTGTTTCTTGTAGGTATAGTGAATCGATCAACCAGATGTGGCTGCTCATTGTTGTCATATTTTAGAGGTTTTTTTTTATATTTTATAATGTAAATATTTAGAAAAAATATTTCAATAATGTTCCTGTAAAATACGCCAATAACGAATTGTTTAAAAAAAACTCACTATGTGCACAACTATGTTATAACAGTTCTATGTACAATTTAAATTTTCTACGGCTAATAATTTTTGATTTATGCGAGATACATACCAACATATACAGAGAGGCCAAAATAACCTGTTAAACATGGAGATCTCTAGAGCGGTCTAATTTTAATATTTGTTTTCATAACTGTGAGACAGCGCCTTGATAGACAAAAAACGTTTTTCTCACTTTTTATATTATTTATTAAAATAAAATATCAGCCAGCACGGTTGTGTGGTCGTGGCGTGTCTTGTCTGATCGTGTAGATAAGCAACATAGCCCGCCCTGTCCAATTGGATGGGTTACCGCACAACGGCTCGGTGTGTGCTGACCTTGCAGAGACTGTAGGCTGACAACCTGCATCACTAAAATGCAAGTAAAACTGTCTTGAAACAAGTACCTCAGGTACTTGAGGCCCTATTCCTCAGAGGAATGTTGTGCCATAGAGAGAGATTAAAATAAAATAAGACTTTTTATATGGTTGGCTAGCAAACAAAATCTATTCAAAATTATCATAATTACAAGCTCCATATGAACAAAAAAAGTTGACACTAATAACTTGAAAACGATACACGATAAAAAAATCTGATATGGCCAGCACATAACCTGTCGCCTGTCCTCCACAGACCAAAAATCATAGAAAGACTTGACAGTACAGTTCAAACAAAAATTTCTCAATTCGCTGAAATCACCTAGCGGGACCGTACTGAACTGCTATGAATGTCACAGACTGTATATCAAAATTTAAATTCAATAAAATCAAGATAACAATGATCAATAAATACATAAGTTTAAAAACAGTTTATTTTGAATAATTAAAAATATATACAAAAACAAGCAAAATTATACGAAATATATGAGGGAATATGATAGAGGATTCAAAAGTTTCTGGAATGAGAAAATTATTTAACATGAGTTACATTTTTCTTTTCGCTAACTTTTCGCCTTTCTTCCGAAAATTGTTTTCTTTGAAGTCCGTGAACCATGAACGATTTGGTACTAATCCATTCAGGTGTCCCTTTGTATACTAAAATTGACGTGTTTGACCGTTTTTGCGAAATTGATGTTAAGTGGTCAAAAATTGCGCTGATAATTTTCATTGGGCCACCTGTATGCTAGCATTCAGGCCCGTAGCCAGGTCAAAATTTTAGAGTGGGCAATTCAAATTTCAAGAAAGGCAATCGCCATACAAATTTAAATACTATAATAGCGTGCATTATAAAATGAACTTTTTCAATTTATTATTTATGTAAAAAAAAAACACTAGTATTTTTTCTAGAGTGGGCAACTTCTTCTTTCAGAGTGCCGAGTGCGCCCCCCCTGGCTACGGGCCTGGTTCCATCCGTAGTTATGAAACGTCTTTTGACATCGACCGGGTTTTTCTTAATCAACACCAAATTTTAATATAAATTCAACCGAATATATAAAATGAATCAAACAACAAGAATATGTCATTATCACTATAAATTATAATTTGAAGTAAAATCATTTGTATAAACTTACGATAGATATGGTAGTAGTTTAGAAAATACTTCTTTTACAATTAATTTTTCACATATATATTTTTTTTTAATTTGAATAATTGTCACTTGTTATGAGAGTGGCGGGAGGTAGTACGATTTGGCGGGAGTAAATGCGACATATAGAATCGCCGGCACATTCATGGTGCCGTACCGTATTTATTTTATCTAATTTATTTTGTATTTATAATAATTGTACAATTATTATAATATATATTAGTTATATTATTATCTGCCGATGTGCTTGAAGTTGCCATGTTAGTGCAATGGACAGTTTCATTTCTAATATTTTTAATCAATTTGTTATGATGATAATTACTAAGTTTTAAATAAGGCTTAAGAGAGTTTGTTGCAGAATGTCGAGTTATTTGAATAATTTCTTGTAAGTTTGTTCCAGATTTTGTCAAGTTACTTACAGCAGATGAACGATTCGAATGATTTGTTATTTTAATTTTATTGATGTCTAATCCAATACCTTTCGCACTTAAACGTATCCACTGACTTAGTTGATTGACGCCCACTGGACTATTTTTATACCAAATACCAGATTTTTTCCAGTCTGGATTTGGAGTTAAAAACAATCGATTGGTTTTAATATTTATCGATCTTTTGCTCAACAACTTCTCTAACAGGCGCACTGGACATTGATCTTGACATTGCTTATTTGGTGTCAACCATTTAGATTCTGCCGTGTTTTTTTCTCCACCCTGTCTTGTCTTAGAAAATATCGTATAATACTCAAAACGTTCTGTGAATTTACCATAATTATCGACCTCTTTTTTGAAAAAATTAACTAAACAGGAAGATGCTTCATTTCCGCGCCAAGCTAGTTCCACAGCAGAAATTTAGTAAAAAAATTTCTGCAAGCCATCCGGCGTATTTTCTTAGAAGCTTTTGACAATCTTATCTATCTCATCTGTTGTAAGACTTACAGAACTAGATTTCCTTTTTTCAGGAATTATTTGCAGCTGTTTCCTTTTAGCCGCCAGTGCATTCCTTGCATCCTTAAAAACTATATCTTTAAATGGGTCTATTTTTCGATTAAAATCTTCGTAATATTTTTTCTGAAGAATTTTGGCGGTAGTATTCCTAAGTGTTTTGACAACTCCTTCTTTATATTCGGTTCCATCCAATTTTTTCATGTTAAATGCCCAATCTTTCAATATGGAAGCTAATTGTTCATCAGAAGTTTGTTCAGACAATTCATATTTGCGATACTCACAAAATTCCTGACATTGTTTCCAAACATATTTTTGTGATTTAATTGTATTTATAGGTGTAAGATTCTCTATATTTTCATTAATTTCTTCATTCACAAATATCCAAATCGTTTCATGGTGAAAATACGAATAATATTGCACAAAATTACGATGCAAAAAATATTTGACGTTTGTTAATAAATAAAACAACGTGTTACTGGTGGTTACTGTGACGATGATAATGCTACTAGATCTAAATCATACATTTTGAGACCCAGCGAAAACACAAAAACGGTAATACCACGTCGTCAAGGGTATTTTCACTTATCAATACATGGTAACTAAGTAAAATTCTCAAATGCTATTGGCTGAATTAATTATGAATTGTATAATCAAATTTCTTTAATGAAAAACTACCTACGACCCTCAAATGAAGCATTCTGATTGAATGAAAATGACATGTGTGAAATAATCAGTGATATTTCATTGAACTCAAATGTTATATTTTATATTTAATAAATCTTTCACTGTAAGTTATTTTACGTTTCTAACAATTATTTGGCAGCTAAAACGTTAAGCATTTATTTATATTTTGTTCAATTCCATAGCTGTCGATATTTTCAACGTAATTCTCTACATTTTCATATTTAATTTCTCTCGTTACAAATCATGTAAAAATTATTCTATTTATTGATTTAGATGCAGAATTTTATGCCCTAAAATTTTTATTCGACGCATTTTTGCTTAAAATAATTAGGCGAGCAGGGAATGGCAAAAACCTAATTTCCCATGGTATTCTCCTATGTACACCTTTACGACAGACACACGGTATATAATATTCTTTTATTTGCATGGCAGTCTGATTTTGAACGAAAATGTTA
The DNA here is from genome assembly GCA_035578165.1 of Stenolophus ochropezus. NCBI lineage: Eukaryota > Metazoa > Arthropoda > Insecta > Coleoptera > Carabidae > Stenolophus > Stenolophus ochropezus. The sequence goes on along the minus strand of JAQOWZ010000107.1, from coordinate 385,837 downwards.
CATTTTATATTTAATAAATCTCGTCCTGTAGACGAAATTACATATTCCAAACAACTGTGATACATAGAATTAATATTCTCCGATGAGCATACAAATTTTCAAGTTATTACTTATTACTATTACTATTTATAATTAACTGATTTCCTGTGTAAATCTCCCATGTGTCGGTCGGGCTGGGACACTGGGTGTTTTTTCCAGGCTGTTGCCCACCGTTTCAACTGACAATAATGGTTGTGGTATCAATAGGTAGATACAAAAATTCTGCATCAAATAATAACAAATACATGTACATATGTCTTATTATATAAATTAATGTTTAAAATTCTTCAATTTCTTAATAATAGCGGTAACCATGTCATTTGAACAATAAAATTAAAATGTTTCACCTTTGACATTTTATCTGTCAGAATTTGGTAGGTATGATTTTTTATGATTTTATTTACTTTTAAAAATTTATAATATGTAGAATTGTTTTAAAAATATAAAATTCATTAAATTATTACATAGTAAAATTTACACAATTTTTTTATTCGATTTACGTAAATATTACTTAATAAAGTAATAAACTTAGTTATAGTAAATATGAAATGAACTTCAAGGATATAAAATGAAAAAAATCTCAATTATAAATTTCTGAAAGATAAAATGTCAAACGTCATTAAAATTAACGTCAAACATTTTAATATTATTGTTCAAATGGCATGGCTATCGCTATTATTAAGAAATTGAAGAAATTTAAAATTTTATTCACGATTGAAATACGACATATACAGAGTGGCTGATTTTTCATTGTCCAGGCCATATCTCCTCAAAAATTAAACATACAAGAAAACGCTAAATAGGAAACTTGTGTAAGAAGACCTGGTCTATAAAATAGCGTTAACAGATGTTTTCCATGGCCTACTGATTTGGCGGAAATATATTTAACTTTGGTTTTTTAAATGGAACATCCTCTATGTTTTTACGGAATAAGATTCTACATCAATTTCGCCGGATGATTATTAATTTGTTTTTATGTGCATTCTAGAATTTTTCAATACTGATAATATTAAACTATTTTTTATTTAGTGAAATTTATTTTATTATATTTTTTTCATTACTTAGTGGATTTTTTCAAATAGTTAATTGTATCACTAGTCCAGAAACTAAACTTTTGTGAGAGTGAGTTTATTTTGACAGGCTTAGCTGAAAGCGAGGCATGCATTTAATGCGAGATCTCGCAAAAGAGTTTCTGGGCCTGTCAGAAACATTTTCGGTCTACATGGATATATAAACAATTTAATTGTTTTATTTAAAAAAACGTAGTCTTTATTATACAAAACGAGTATAATATGAATAATAAATCAAAGATAGTTGTTTTAATTAACGTTTTACATTTCCAATAATATAAAATTAAAAATCTTGAGAGAATGTAATATTTAAGTTGGCATTTCTACATTTTGCCGGCCTAGGCCTGCAAACAGAGAGTTTCTGGACGATTTTGAGTTCTGTAATATTAGTCATAATGAAACGGAGGCGCGAAAAATATATTTTATTCAAGAAAAAATGAACTGCTTTTTCATTTATTACAAAATGAATGTTGATTATAAATTAAAATGTGACGATTATTTGTTTCACTTAATAACCTATCATTGTTAACAAATAAAACAAGTTTGAATATTTTACTTATGTCATTAAATCTTTTCATTTTAATATTGAAAGAAGTTGAACGAAAAATAAAGTGTGTACCACGAGTGTAAAATAGCATTGCCGCACTAGCATAATTATTGAAGCTCTCAGCTGCGCTTCGAGCTTTAATTTTTATACTCGTATATTTAAATGATTAAAGAAGAATATTAAATAGTTATTTTTGATTCCAGATTGCGAAATGTCACTTTTGTATTCGAGAATAAAAATTTTTGCGCACAGAGCGAGCAAAAAAAATATTCGAGAATGCAAAAGTATTTCGCTATCAAGTATGAAACGAGATATTTTCGAAAATATGTTCTAAAATTAGTAAAAATTCTAAAAGAAAATTTTGACATTTATCAAATCAAATATTTTTTGACAGCCGACAGTTAGTTGACAGCAGAAATTGAGCAAAGGTTTTAAATTATATCAATTTTCAAGTAAATATTTCAATACTTCGTTGCTTAAGGCTGCGTTTAAAACCGAGCGTAATGAATGAGTAGTGAGCATTTGAAGAACTAAAATGAATTATGTTCGACTTGTGGTAAATAGATGGTTGCACATTATTTTGTTACCTTCTTGATCATAGAGGCGCTGTGATATTATAATGCAGCTTGATTTAAATTATTTGATTCAAATCATGATTTAAAAATAATTGATTTTTATCGCAGAAAAAAAAATGCAAAATATAATGAAAATGAATTTATTTGCAATTATAATAATTAATATCAAGCAAAATAAGTTCTGTATCTAAAAATATTTTTAATTATTAATTAAATAAATTGTCATAATAGAAGAAAGAAAAATAAGTATTTAAAAGTGTAACAAAAAGTCAAAATTCTTTGTTACTCTTCCTAGTTTTATTCAAATGAATAATTTCGGTTTTATTACAGATTTCGTTTTGTTTATGAAATTATATATTAATACTGCTTTCAAAACTATAGAAAAGGTGCTGTAACACTTAGATATCTTATAAATTAAAAAAATCAATAATTTTCAATTATTTTAAATAAATCATGATTTTTGCCAACTATGATTTATATTCCTATATTTTCAGGGTATTCAATCATAATAATTATAATAATTTATTATACAATTATTATTATAGATGATATTAGTCTTTTTTTGTTGCTTTTTGTATCTACTAGTATGTTAAAATGTATATTTCTATATATTTGATATACAAAAGCGTAAGAATTTATTAAAATTACAAGTACTCTTATTATGTAGGTATTTCTTTTATTATTCTTGTTACTTCCTTTTTTTATATTAAAATTGACATTGTTATATTTACAGGATAGGTACACAATCATAAGTATTATATCTTTGCTACACTTGTAGGTAATACATGTCTTATGTTTTGATTTTTATGAAATGTTGTTATATACTTATATTTACATACTGTTATTTAAATAATAGTTATTTATACAATAAGTAAGTAAATTAATGAATATTTTTACATGCAATTACAAAAATGTGTTTATTTATGAGAACCTTATTAGAACTTTAAAGTAAATTTATTAAAGTTTAAAGTAATAGTTTTCTGTTGCTATGTTATACTTTTATAATAAAATTTTATATTATTCCAATGATTTTTTTAAATAAGGTATCATTTGATTTAACCATAATTAAATTCGTGATTCAAGTCAGACAAACCCTGATTATTATATTAGTTATATTTAAAGATTATTAAAAAAGGAATTCCTTGGAAGTCGTAAATTTGATAGCTATTTTATTCAATTCTTGAATTAACATGTAACAAGTTTTATGGGAAGAAAAATAAGTATCCAAAAAGAGTTTGTTTCAATATAAAATAAGTAGATAAAGATAGTCGATGGACAGATAGATAATAAAGTCAGATTTTACCTATTTTTGATGAATACGTTGCATATTGTAAGCTTCATTGGCTGGATTCTAGAATACCACCACACTTGAAATAGCAATTTTCTTGTTGCAATGTTTTCTTTTAGCTAAAATATGATGAAAAATTAAAAAATTTGGGCGCGGAAGCAAATATTTATATGATTTTTTACAAAAATAAAGTCAGATTTTACCGATTTTTGATAAATACGTTGTATATTGTAAGCTACATGGGCTGGATTCTAGAATACCTACCACAATTGAAATAGCAATTTTCTTGTAGCAATGTTTTCTTTTAGCTAAAATATGATGAAAAATCATAAAATTCGGGCGCGGAAGCAAATATTTATATGATTTTTAACAAAAATAAAGTCAAATTTACCTATTTTTGAAATGGATATTTTTGTTAAAACATTTATAAACATGCTTTTAGACCTATACTATGGATAAAATATGATGAAAAATTATAAAATTCGGGCGCGGAAGCAAATATTTATATGATTTTTTACAAAAATAAAGTCAGATTTTACCTATTTTTAATGAATACGTTGTATATTTTAAGCTACATGGGCTGGATTCTAGAATACCTACAACACTTGAAATAGCAATTTTCTTGTTGCAATGTTTTCTTTTAGCTAAAATATGATGAAAAATTATGAAATTCGGGCGCGGAAGCAAATATTTATATGATTTTATACAAAAATATAGTCAGATTTTACCTATTTTTGAAATGGATATTTTTGATAAAACATTCATAAACATGCTTTTAGACCTATACTATAGATAAAATATAATGAAAAATTATAAAATTCGGGCTCGGAAGCAAATATTTATATATTTTTTTCAAAAATTAAGTCAGATTTTACCTATTTTTGATGAATACGTTGTATATTGTAAGCTTCATTGGCTGGATTCTAGAATACCTACCACACTTGAAATAGCAATTTTCTTGTTGCAATGTTTTCTTTTACCTAAATTATGATGAAAAATCATAAAATTCGGGCGCGGAAGCAAATATTTATATGATATTTTACAAAAATAAAATCAGATTTTACCTATTTTTAATGAATACGTTGTATATTGTAAGCTACATGGGCTGGATTCTAGAATACCTACCACACTTGAAATAGCAATTTTCTTGTTGCAATGTTTTCTTTTAGCTAAAACATGATAAAAAATTATAAAATTCGGTCGCGAAAGCAAATATTTATATGATTTTTAAAAAAAATAAAGTCAGATTTTATCTATTTTTGATGAATACGTTGCATATTGTAAGCTATATTGGCTTGATTATAGAATACCACCACACTTAAAATAGCAATTTTCTTGTTGCAATGTTTTCTTTTAGCTAAAATATGATGAAAAATTATAAAATTCGGGCGCGGAAGCAAATAATTATATGATTTTTTACAAAAATAAAGTCAGATTTTACCTAGTTTTGAAATGGATATTTTTGTTAAAACATTCATAAACATGCTTTTGGCTCTATACTATGGATAAAATATAATGAAAAATTATAAAATTCGGGCGCGGAAGCAAATATTTATATAATTTTTTACAACAATTAAGTCAGATTTTACCTATTTTTGATGAATACGTTGTATATTGTAAGCTTCATTGGCTGGATTGTAGAAAACCTACCACACTTGAAATAGCAATTTTCTTGTTGCAATGTTTTCTTTTACCTAAATTATGATAAAAAATCATAAAATTAGGACGCGGATGAAAATATTTATATGATTTTTACAAAAATAAAGTCAGATTTTACAAATTTTTAAAGAATACGTTGTATATTGTAAGCTACATGGGCTGGATTCTAGAATACCTACCCCACTTGAAATAGCAATTTTCTTGTTGCAATGCTTTCTTTTAGCTAAAATATGATAAAAAATTATAAAATTCGGGCGCGGAAGCAAATATTTATATGATTTTTTACAAAAATAAAGTCAGATTTTACTTATTTTTGATGAATACGTTGCATATTGAAAGCTTCATTGGCTTGATTCTAGAATACCACTACACTTGAAATAGCAATTTTCTTGTTGCAATGTTTTCTTTTAGCTAAAATATAATGAAAAATTATAAAATTCGGGCGCGGATGCAAATATTTATATGATATTTTACAAAAATAAAGTCAGATTTTACCTATTTTTGAAATGGATATTTTTGTTAAAACATTCATAAACATGCTTTTGGACCTATACAATGGATAAAATATAATGAAAAATTATAAAATTCGGTCGCGGAAGCAAATATTTATATGATTTTTTACAAAAAAAAAGTCAGATTTTACCTATTTTTAATGATTACGTTGCATATTGTAAGCTACATTGGCTAGATTCTAGAATACCACCACACTTGAAATAGCAATTTTCTTATTGCACTGTTTTCTTTTAGCTAAAATATGATAAAAAATTATAAAATTCGGGCGCGGAAGCAAATATTTATATGATTTTTTACAAAAATAAAGTCAGATTTTACCTATTTTTGAAATGGATATTTTTGTTAAAACATTCATAAACATGTTTTTGGACCTATACTATGGATAAAATATGATGAAAAATTATAAAATTCGGACGCGGAAGCAAATATTTATATGATTTTTTACAAAAATAAAGTCAGATTTTACCTATTTTTAATGAATACGTTGTATATTGTAAGCTACATAGGCTGGATTCTAGAATACCTACCACAATTGAAATAGCAATTTTCTTGTAGCAATTTTTTCTTTTAGCTAAAATATGATGAGAAATCATAAAATTCGGGCGCGGAAGCAAATATTTGTATGATTTTTTACAAAAATAAAGTCAGATTTTACCTATTTTTGATGAATACGTTGTATATTGTAAGCTACATGGGCTGGATTCTAGAATACCTAATACAATTGAAATAGCAATTTTCTTGTTGCAATGTTTTCTTTTGCCAAAATTATGATGAAAAATCATAAAATTCGGGCGCGGAAGCAAATATTTATATGAGTTTTTACAAAAATAAAGTCAGATTTTACCTATTTTTAATGAATACGTTGTATATTGTAAGCTACATGGGCTGGATTCTAGAATACCTACCATACTTGAAATAGCAATTATCTTGTTGCAATGTTTTCTTTTAGCTAAAATATGATAAAAAATTATAAAAATCGGTCGCGAAAGCAAATATTTATATGATTTAAAAAAAAAATAAAGTCAGATTTTACCTATTTTTGATGAATACGTTGCATATTGTAAGCTTTATTGGCTTGATTATAGAATACCACCACACTTAAAATAGCAATTTTCTTGTTGCAATCTTTTCTTTTAGCTAAAATATGATGAAAAATTATAAAATTCGGGCGCGGAAGCAAATAATTATATTATTTTATACAAAAATAAAGTCAGATTTTACGTATTTTTGAAATGGATATTTTTGTTAAAACATTCATAAACATGCTTTTAGACCTATACTATAGATAAAATATAATAAAAAATTATAAAATTCGGGCTCAGAAACAAATATTTATATATTTTGTTCAAAAATTAAGTCAGATTTTACCTATTTTTAATGAATACGTTGTATATTGTAAGCTTCATTGGCTGGATTGTAGAAAACCTACCACACTTGAAATAGCAATTTTCTTGTTGCAATGTTTTCTTTTACCTAAATTATGATAAAAAATCATAAAATTAGGACGCGGATGAAAATATTTATATGATTTTTACAAAAATAAAGTCAGATTTTACAAATTTTTAATGAATACTTTGTTTATTGTAAGCTACATGGGCTGGATTCTAGAATACCTACCACACTTGAAATAGCAATTTTCTTGTTGCAATGCTTTCTTTTAGCTAAAATATGATAAAAAATTATAAAATTCGGGCGCGGAAGCAAATATTTATATGATTTTTTACCAAAATAAAGTCAGATTTTACCTATTTTTGATGAATACGTTGCATATTGTAAGCTTCATTGGCTTGATTCTAGAATACCACTACACTTGAAATAGCAATTTTCTTGTTGCAATGTTTTCTTTTAGCTAAAATATAATGAAAAATTATAAAATTCGGGCGCGGATGCAAATATTTATATGATATTTTACAAAAATAAAGTCAGATTTTACCTATTTTTGAAATGGATATTTTTGTTAAAACATTTATAAACATGCTTTTGGACCTATACAATGGATAAAATATAATGAAAAATTATAAAATTCGGGCGCGGAAGCAAATATTTATATGATTTTTTACCAAAATAAAGTCAGATTCTACCTATTTTTGATTAATACGTTGTATATTGTAAGCTAAATGGGCTGGATTTTAGAATACCTACCACAATTGAAATAGCAATTTTCTTGTTGCAATGTTTTCTTTTACCAAAATTATGATGAAAAATCATAAAATTCGGGCGCGGAAGCAAATATTTATATGATTTTTTACAAAAATAAAGTCAGATTTCACCTATTCTTGAAATGGATATTTTTGTTAAAACATTAATAAACAAGCTTTTGGACCTATACTATGGATAAAATATGGTGAAAAATTATAAAATTCGGGCGCGGAAGCAAATATTTGTATGATTTTTTACAAAAATAAAGTCAGATTTTACCTATTTTTGATGAATACGTTGTATATTGTAAGCTACATGGGCTGGATTCTAGAATACCTAATACAATTGAAATAGCAATTTTCTTGTAGCAATTTTTCTTTTAGCTAAAATATGATGAGAAATCATAAAATTCGGGCGCGGAAGCAAATATTTGTATGATTTTTTACAAAAATAAAGTCAGATTTTACCTAATTTTTGATGAATACGTTGTATATTGTAAGCTACATGGGCTGGATTTTAGAATACCTAATACAATTGAAATAGCAATTTTCTTGTTGCAATGTTTTCTTTTACCAAAATTATGATAAAAAATCATAAAATTCGGGCGCGGAAGCAAATATTTATATGATTTTTTACAAAAATAAATTCAGATTTTACCTATTTTTAATGAATACGTTGTATATTGTGAGCTACATGGGCTGGATTCTAGAATACCTACCACACTTGAAATAGCAATTTTCTTGTTGCAATGTTTTCTTTTAGCTAAAATATGATAAAAAATTATAAAATTCGGTCGCGAAAGCAAATATTTATATGATTTTTTAAAAAAATAAAGTCAGATTTTACCTTTTTTTGATGAATACGTTGCATATTGTAAGCTTTATTGGCTTGATTATAGAAAACCACCACACTTAAAATAGCAATTTTCTTGTTGCAATGTTTTCTTTTAGCTAAAATATGATGAAAAATTATAAAATTCGGGCGCGGAAGCAAATAATTATATTATTTTTTACAAAAATAAAGTCAGATTTTACCTATTTTTGAAATGGATATTTTTGTTAAAACATTCATAAACATGCTTTTGGCTCTATACTATGGATAAAATATAATGAAAAATTATAAAATTCGGGCGCGGAAGCAAATATTTATATAATTTTTTACAAAAATTAAGTCAGATTTTACCTATTTTTGATGAATACGTTGTATATTGTAAGCTTCATTGGCTAGATTCTAGAATACCTACCACACTTGAAATAGCAATTTTCTTGTTGCAATGTTTTCTTTTACCTAAATTATGATGAAAAATCATAAAATTAGGTCGCGGAAGCAAATATTTATATGATTTTTAAAAAAAATAAAGTCAGATTTTACCTATTTTTGATGAATACGTTGCTTATTGTAAGCTTCATTGGATTGATTCTAGAATACCACCACACTTAAAATAGCAATTTTCTTGTTGCAATGTGTTGTTTTAGCTAAAATATGATAAAAAATTATAAAATTCGGGCGCGTAAGCAAATAATTATATGATATTTACAAAAATAAAGTCAGATTTTACCTATTTTTGAAATGGATATTTTTGTTAAAACATTCATAAACATGCTTTTGGCTCTATACTATGGATAAAATATAATGAAAAATTATAAAATTCGGGCGCGGAAGAAAATATTTATATAATTTTTTAGAACAATTAAGTCAGATTTTATCTATTTTTGATGAATACGTTGTATATTGTAAGCTTCATTGGCTGGATTCTAGAATACCTACCACACTTGAAATAGCAATTTTCTTGTTGCAATGTTTTCTTTTACCTAAATTATGATAAAAAATCATAAAATTAGGACGCGGATGAAAATATTTATATGAATTTTACAAAAATAAAGTCAGATTTTACAAATTTTTAATGAATACGTTATATATTGTAAGCTACATGGGCTGGATTCTAGAATACCTACCACACTTGAAATAGCAATTTTCTTGTTGCAATGCTTTCTTTTAGCTAAAATATGATAAAAAATTATAAAATTCGGGCGCGGAAGCAAATATTTATATGATATTTTACAAAAATAAAGTCAGATTTTACCTATTTTTGAAATGGATATTTTTGTTAAAACATTCATAAACATGCTTTTGGACCTATACAATGGATAAAATATAATGAAAAATTATAAAATTCGGGCGCGGAAGCAAATATTTATATGATTTTTTACCAAAATAAAGTCAGATTCTACCTATTTTTGATTAATACGTTGTATATTGTAAGCTAAATGGGCTGGATTTTAGAATACCTACCACAATTGAAATAGCAATTTTCTTGTTGCAATGTTTTCTTTTACCAAAATTATGATGAAAAATCATAAAATTCGGGCGCGGAAGCAAATATTTATATGATTTTTTACAAAAATAAAGTCAGATTTCACCTATTCTTGAAATGGATATTTTTGTTAAAACATTAATAAACAAGCTTTTGGACCTATACTATGGATAAAATATGGTGAAAAATTATAAAATTCGGGCGCGGAAGCAAATATTTGTATGATTTTTTACAAAAATAAAGTCAGATTTTACCTATTTTTGATGAATACGTTGTATATTGTAAGCTACATGGGCTGGATTCTAGAATACCTAATACAATTGAAATAGCAATTTTCTTGTAGCAATTTTTCTTTTAGCTAAAATATGATGAGAAATCATAAAATTCGGGCGCGGAAGCAAATATTTGTATGATTTTTTACAAAAATAAAGTCAGATTTTACCTATTTTTGATGAATACGTTGTATATTGTAAGCTACATGGGCTGGATTTTAGAATACCTGATACAATTGAAATAGCAATTTTCTTGTTGCAATGTTTTCTTTTACCAAAATTATGATAAAAAATCATAAAATTCGGGCGCGGAAGCAAATATTTATATGATTTTTTACAAAAATAAAGTCAGATTTTACCTATTTTTAATGAATACGTTGTATATTGTGAGCTACATGGGCTGGATTCTAGAATACCTACCACACTTGAAATAGCAATTTTCTTGTTGCAATGTTTTCTTTTAGCTAAAATATGATAAAAAATTATAAAATTCGGTCGCGAAAGCAAATATTTATATGATTTTTTAAAAAAATAAAGTCAGATTTTACCTTTTTTTGATGAATACGTTGCATATTGTAAGCTTTATTGGCTTGATTATAGAAAACCACCACACTTAAAATAGCAATTTTCTTGTTGCAATGTTTTCTTTTAGCTAAAATATGATGAAAAATTATAAAATTCGGGCGCGGAAGCAAATAATTATATTATTTTTTACAAAAATAAAGTCAGATTTTACCTATTTTTGAAATGGATATTTTTGTTAAAACATTCATAAACATGCTTTTGGCTCTATACTATGGATAAAATATAATGAAAAATTATAAAATTCGGGCGCGGAAGCAAATATTTATATAATTTTTTACAAAAATTAAGTCAGATTTTACCTATTTTTGATGAATACGTTGTATATTGTAAGCTTCATTGGCTAGATTCTAGAATACCTACCACACTTGAAATAGCAATTTTCTTGTTGCAATGTTTTCTTTTACCTAAATTATGATGAAAAATCATAAAATTAGGTCGCGGAAGCAAATATTTATATGATTTTTAAAAAAAATAAAGTCAGATTTTACCTATTTTTGATGAATACGTTGCTTATTGTAAGCTTCATTGGATTGATTCTAGAATACCACCACACTTAAAATAGCAATTTTCTTGTTGCAATGTGTTGTTTTAGCTAAAATATGATAAAAAATTATAAAATTCGGGCGCGTAAGCAAATAATTATATGATATTTACAAAAATAAAGTCAGATTTTACCTATTTTTGAAATGGATATTTTTGTTAAAACATTCATAAACATGCTTTTGGCTCTATACTATGGATAAAATATAATGAAAAATTATAAAATTCGGGCGCGGAAGAAAATATTTATATAATTTTTTAGAACAATTAAGTCAGATTTTACCTATTTTTGATGAATACGTTGTATATTGTAAGCTTCATTGGCTGGATTCTAGAATACCTACCACACTTGAAATAGCAATTTTCTTGTTGCAATGTTTTCTTTTACCTAAATTATGATAAAAAATCATAAAATTAGGACGCGGATGAAAATATTTATATGATTTTTACAAAAATAAAGTCAGATTTTACAAATTTTTAATGAATACGTTATATATTGTAAGCTACATGGGCTGGATTCTAGAATACCTACCACACTTGAAATAGCAATTTTCTTGTTGCAATGCTTTCTTTTAGCTAAAATATGATAAAAAATTATAAAATTCGGGCGCGGAAGCAAATATTTATATGATTTTTTACAAAAATAAAGTCAGATTTTACCTATTTTTGATGAATACGTTGCATATTGTAAGCTTCATTGGCTTGATTCTAGAATACCACTACACTTGAAATAGCAATTTTCTTGTTGCAATGTTTTCTTTTAGCTAAAATATAATGAAAAATTATAAAATTCAGGCGCGGATGCAAATATTTACATGATATTTTATAAAAATAAAGTCAGATTTTACCTATTTTTGAAATGGATATTTTTGTTAAAACATTCATAAACATGCTTTTGGCTCTATACTATGGATAAAATATAATGAAAAATTATAAAATTCGGGCGCGGAAGCAAATATTTATATAATTTTTTACAACAATTAAGTCAGATTTTACCTATTTTTGATGAATACGTTGTATATTGTAAGCTTCATTGGCTGGATTCTAGAATACCTACCACACTTGAAATAGCAATTTCCTTGTTGCAATGTTTTCTTTTACCTAAATTATGATAAAAAATCATAAAATTAGGACGCGGATGAAAATATTTATATGATTTTTACAAACATAAAGTCAGATTTTACCTATTTTTAATGAATACGTTGTATATTGTAAGCTACATGGGCTGGATTCTAGAATACCTACCACACTTGAAATAGCAATTTTCTTGTTGCAATGTTTTCTTTTAGCTAAAATATGATGAAAAATTATAAAATTCGGTCGCGGAAGCAAATATTTATATCACTCTGTCTTGTATAAGATATAAGTAATTTCATTGTATTAGGCAAAATAAATCTTTTTAAAAACAATAAACCTACGAGTTTTATTATAATTGGCGCAGTCCGTAGGATACGCGAAACGAAGTATTAATCGAAATCACGAGAAAAGTGATTAATTCGTTAAAATTAATCTTCGGTCGTTTCAACGTTAATTCGCGTATCGCCTAAGAAATTACGACGAGTGACCCAGTCGCACAGAGCCACCAACGGTAGAGCCAGTGATCGTCATCTCCAGGACAACCAGTCCATCTTTACGAGCCACCAGCCCGTACCAGTTCATCGAGAACAACATTCCATTTCCCGGACAACCAGGCCGTCACCACGAGCCACCAGTCCGTAGCAGTTCATCGCGAACATCAACCCCCAGGACAACCAGGCCGTCTCTACGAGTCCCCAGTCCCTAGCAGTTCACTGAGAACATCATCCCCCGGTCATCAGGTCATCACCAGGTGCCAACCCAATTTTCTAATGAAAACACTATTCATTATTACTACATGTATTTTATTGTAAGTAAATACTTATTTTATTATATATAATTGTGAATATTCTATCACATTAACAATATGGCAGAAGCAAATACTGCAAATATTAAATTTGCATTAGAAACAGTACCAAACTACGATGGTAATCCAAAAACATTATTACATTTCATAAATTCAGTGGAAATAGTACAAAGATTACTTACCACCTTACAACCACCCTTAACCGACTTTCAAAAAGTCATAACACTGCAAGATATTAAAGCCAAAATAACAAACAAAGCAGCTGAAACTTAAAAAAATGCAACATTCGAAAACTGGAATGCCTTAAAAACACATCTTATTAGTAATTTTGAGGACAAGCAAAATCCTGCTACCATTATTATAGATATCATGAATTTGAAACCTAATAAAGACATATTCCAATATTTGAAATTAGTGAAAGAAAAATTTGAATTATTCAAAGCAAAAGTAGCTCTTTTAGAACTAACACCAGAAAACAAGGCATGTTTAATCCAATTTCAAGAAACTATTATTACAACTCAATTTATTAGTAATTGCCACGATCCTTATCGTAATAATTTGGCTACAAGAAATCCAACAAATTTAATAACGATTGAACAAATGATTTCCAGTATTTACGACCAGGAAACAAATTCCAATTTCAACAAAAACCTCCTGTTCAGAATCATAATCAATCAAAAATTAATATCTCTAATAAACCATCCTTCTCACAATTTCCAACTGGCCCTGTAAACTTACACACACAACCCTCAACTTCAAGACCATTTACACCCCGGCAACAAGTTAAAAATGCCCAAGGTATTAAACCAACCCCCATGTCAATACAAACAAGAAATACCTACCAACCAAGACAAAACAATAATTACTTCCAGCCCCAAACTCGTAATTCTCCAAATTACGCTGCAGAAGAATTATTCCACAATGATGATTGTCAGACAATTTATAACCCAGAAATGGATGAAAATCAAGAATATGACGAAAATGGCCTAGAACAAAACGAATCAGAAAATGAAAATTCTTTTTTAGAAATGAAGAGCCTCGAAATTCAGGAGAAATCCTAAACATAAATTGCAATAGTAAATTACCTTTTCTAAAAGTTAGAGATTATACTATTTTATTAGATACAGGATCTTCTATCAATTTAATTAGTGAAAATTATGTTAATAATAATAAGGATAAATTCAAAATTTATAATGAATCCTTTTCTTTTTCGACAGCATTAGGTAAAACAACCGGTAATCAATATATAATACTAAAAATTGAAAATGTTGAAATAAAATGTTTTCTATTTAATTTTCATAAAGAATTTAATATTTTATTAGGAACGCCAGCTCTAAAACAACTAGAAATAAAAATAGACTTTACTAATAATTCCGTTAAAATAAAAAATAAATTATTTAAACTACAATATTTTAATAATAACGAAATAAATATGACCGAGATTAACGAAATAAAAATTCGCGCTAATCATCTAAACCCAGAAGAAAAAACTAAATTATTTAATGTAATAAAAGAATATAATGACTTATTTTTAAAAGATAACCAACCATTGACTCATACTACGACAATAAAACATGAAATAAAAACAACAGACGAAACACCAGTCTATTCCAAATCTTATCGCTATCCCGAATGTTATCGCGAAGAAATAAAGACACAAGTTAACAATCTTTTAAAAGATAATATTATACAAGAAAGTTATTCCCCTTGGAGTTCACCCGTTTGGATGGTCCCCAAAAAAATGGATGCTTCCGGAAAACGAAAATTTAGAATGGTGATAGATTACCGAAAATTGAATTCAAAAACTATTGACGACAAATTTCCAATCCCTAATATTACCGACGTACTGGACAAATTAGGCAGAAACGTTTATTACACGACATTAGACTTACAATCCGGATTTCACCAAATTCAAATGGCAGAGAACAGTATTCAAAAAACAGCTTTTAACACAGATCAAGGACATTACGAATTCACAAGAATGCCCTTTGGACTTAAGAACGCACCAGCTACCTTTCAAAGACTAATAAATTACGTTCTACGTGACTATATAAATAAAATCTGTTTAGTATATTTGGACGACATTATAATTTTAGGAACAAGTTTGCAAGAACATTTAGAAAATATTAGGAAAGTATTTCAAAAATTACGAGAATATAACTTAAAAATCCAACTAGACAAATCTGAATTTTTACAAAAAGAAGACGCTTATCTTGGACACATAGTTTCGGAACAAGGAGTAAAACCCAATCCTGACAAAATCAAAGCAGTCAAGGAATACCCAATACCCAAAACTCAAAAAGAAATTAAATCATATTTAGGACTTTTAGGCTATTATAGGAAATTTATACCAAACTTCGCAAAATTAACTAAACCTCTAACCCAATGTCTAAAGAAAAATAGTAAAATTGACACGAAAAATAAAAATTATATAGAAAGTTTTGAGGAAAGTAAAAAATTATTAATAAATTCACCCATTTTACAATACCCGGACTTTACAAAAACTTTTATACTGACAACAGACGCTAGTAAATACGCCATAGGTGCAGTATTATCACAAAATTGCGACGGTAAAGACCTGCCAATTTCATACGCTTCACGTACCTTGAACCAACACGAAATTAACTATTCAACCCCAGAAAAAGAAATGTTAGCCATTGTGTGGGCAACAAAATACTTTAGACCCTATTTGTATGGCGTCAAATTTATAATTAGAACCGATCATCAACCTCTAACTTGGCTTCTCAATTTAAAAGATCCAAATTCTAAATTAGTGCGTTGGAAAATTAAACTAGACGAATATAATTATAAAATAGAATATAAAACTGGACGTTCAAACAGCAACGCTGATGCTCTTTCCAGAATAAAACCAAAATTCAAAATTATAGAAACAAATGACGATATCTTTGAAAAAAAACATAATTTAGTACATTGCATTTCATCTGATAAAAGATTAGGTAAAGGATTTGCAAAACAAATTGAAAATAAATTTCATAGTAAAAAACATTTTGAAAATAAAAATAAACACACAGGAGAAATTTTCATACAACCAATTTATAAAAACAAATTCTTATTCCATTTGATAACTAAACAATATTATTTGGAAGAACCAATAATTCCAGATATCAAAAAATGTTTAATCAAATTAAAAGACTATTGCATACAAAATGACATAGTAGAGTTACACATGCCCAAAATTTGTTGCGGTCTAGACAGACAAAATTTCGAAGAAATAAAAAATTTACTTAACGAAATCTTTGAACAAACCCATTTACAAATTTTTATACACATATTACCAGACGAAATATACATAAACGATAACGATAGTATTTTACCTCAGTTCGACGAATCCGATTTAGAAACCGTACATTCCGACCAAGAGAATGAAATTAACGGAATAACATATAAAGAATCTGCAATAAATATAGGAAAAAATCAATTAATTATATCCACTCACGATAACGAAACAAAAATTACTATACAAAAATTATTTAACAATCAAAAACAAAGATTAGTAGTTCAACTGAATAAACAAAATTTAAATTTAGAATTTTATGATTTTATAAAAAGTTATTTAGCACCAAATTGTAAATATTATTGCTTATTTGAAAAAGACATACATTTAAAATTTAACGAAATACTTTCACAAAATTTTGTAAAAAATTCATATAAACTAATTAAATGCGAATATCTGTTAGAAGATATCGAAATTATCG
This sequence comes from Stenolophus ochropezus, assembly GCA_035578165.1. Classification (NCBI taxonomy): domain Eukaryota; kingdom Metazoa; phylum Arthropoda; class Insecta; order Coleoptera; family Carabidae; genus Stenolophus; species Stenolophus ochropezus. The sequence goes on along the minus strand of JAQOWZ010000107.1, from coordinate 368,698 downwards.
AAAATCAACTGGAAACTTAGATTCTTCTGACAGTCAACGTTATGAAGAAATTTTTAACAAAATTAATAAACACCAGGAAATACTCGAACACCAAAATTTAGAAACAATTAGATTAAACAAAGAAATGATTTCAAAATTTAATTCACAATTAGAAAACATAAAACATAATGAAATTGTTCTAAAATCCAGAATTATGCAAATAGAAGGAATAGTTAAAGAAAAAATTAATACGGGAAACACATTTATGATCAAAGACATACTAAATCAATTAATATTATTAACTGTGAATCTTATCGAAATAACCTCCGAAATAGAAACAAGCCTAACATTTTGTAATCTCAACAAAATTCATTCATCGATAATAAACTTAGAAGATTTGAAAAAAGTAACTAATCAAATTTCAGACCTAGATTTTTGGGACATTTCAATGCAAATAACAAGTCATTGTCAAATGAAGAATAATATGATAGAATATTTATTAGAAATACCACTGTATGAAAACAACCTTAATAATAAATTACTACAGATAACTCCAATTCCTACACTTATAAATAAGGACATGTTTATGTTAGATAATAGTAAAGAATTGATAATAGACAAAGAAAATAAATAAATAGTAGCAAACGATTGTATTAGACTCACAAATAAATATTTTTGTAAAACTAATTATTTAGAAATAAATCAATGTTTGTGTAACATAATAAAATTTCAGAAAAATCAAGACTGTATGTATCACAAAGTTTATAATTCATTTGCTGTAATAAAAATAGAAAATTCTAATATTGTAATTATAGCAGCAAGCAAAGAACAAACCTTAAACATATTTTGTCAAAATTATCAAAAACACAAGAATATTAGTAGTAAATATTTTATTTGTTACCTTTCGGTGTTCAAATTTCTACATTATCTATATTTTACATTTCATGTGGTATTTACATTATTATAACTTACTATTTAATCTACTTATATATACTTTCTTCATCCAATCTGTGTCTGGGTTTTCGTCGTGTAGTATCTGTTGTGTAGATTTGTCATTTCTCAGGTTTTCGCTGCAGTCTCTTCTTAAGTGATTTATTGTCTCAAAGTCTCTCCCACATATTCTGCATTGTCTGTCTTCGTCTCCTATCCAGTATTTATTCCTTTTTTCTTCGTTTCCCGTTCTAAATCTTGCGATTATTTTTAAATTTTTGTTTTCCGTTGTCAAGTATAGAGGTTTGCTTATAGTCAGTAAGTATTTATATCCTGGGTTATAAGTTGATTTGTATATCTTTTCTCTTCTTATCTGAGCTTGTATATCTTGTTCCGTCCGTGTAATTTCATCTACCATGTTTTGGCCTGTATTTCTTCGTCTTTCTATGTCTGTTGTTGAATGTCCGTTGCTTTCATAGAATTTTGCCCGTTTTGCTTCCCATTGGTTCTTTTCTTGTTTTCTTTCTTCTTTTTTTGTTATTTCTACCCAACAATCAAATGCAAGACTTTTCCATGGTGTCCCTCTTAATTTCTCTTCATACTTCATTGCTCTCCTTCCTGCTTCAGTCTTCATTTTAAACCGTTTTGTTTCTTCCTCTATTATATATACCGGTGTTTGTTTATCTAGTCCGAGTATCCATCGTATATATTTTGTTTGAATTTTTTCTATTTCGTTTTGTTCTTTCCAACCCCAAATTTCGGCTCCATACATTATAATGCTCGCTATCAATTTATCAAACAGTAACATTCTTAATTTAAAGTTGTTTTTGAATTTTCTTTGCCCTATGCCCCAGATTTGTGGAAGAGCTATGTTTGCTTTTTTTGTTGTTTGCTTTATATGTTCATTCTCTTCACCATTCTTGTGAAATGTATACCCCAAGTATTTGAAAGTTTTTACTTTTTCTATTTCTTTTCCTTCCCATGTCCACGTTTCTTTTGTTTCCCTACCTCTTCCTTTATTGAAAACAACAATCTTGGTTTTTTCTGTGTTTAACACCATGTCTTTTTTCTTTAAGTATATCATTAGTCTCTTCATTATGGAATCCATTTCTTGTTTTGTTTTCGCAACTATTGCCAGGTCGTCGGCATACGATAATGTCCAAAACTTTTTGCTCCCAATTACTATGCCTCCTGTCTGTCCTTTAGTAAAGTGAGCTTCAATGTCTGACATGTAAATTGAGAAAAGAATAGGGCTTAATGGGCACCCTTGCCTAACTCCGCACGTTGTCCAAAAATCATCTCCTTCTTCTCCGTCTATTTTCACCGAACTTATGGTTTCAGAGTATATTTCTGCTATTCTTTCTACTAGGTTTTCTTCGATGCCAGATTTCGTCAATATGTCAATCATCTTTTTCCTATTTACAATATCGAATGCTGCTTTAAAATCTGCAAATAGTACATATAATTTTCCCTTTTTTTTGCTTATTTCCTTCTGTATTGCATAATTTAATATATAGATGTTATCAATTGTACTTCTTCCTTTTCTAAAGCCTGCTTGGTTATCTTGTAGTATATTTCTCTCTTCTGCTTCTTTACTTAATTTCTCCTCTAAGATCATGGCGTATATTTTGTATGCCGTGTCAAGCAGTGTTATGCCTCTGTAGTTTTTAGTTTCTTCTCTGTCTCCGTTTTTGTGTATTGGACTAATAATACCTTTTCTCCACCTTTGTGGAAAGCCTTTTCCTTTCCAAACATTATTTATTATTTTTGTAAGTCTATCGACCGCTTCGTTTGTTCCGTATATCCAAGCCTCGTTCTGTATTCCGTCTTCGCCTGCGGCTTTTCGTTTTCTTAGTTTCTGTATTTGTCGTCTTACATCACTTTCTGTTATATCTGTCTTCATACTATGTGTGGCTTGTGTTTCTAATGATATAGTATATTTTTCATCAGTTCCGTTTAACTGAGTCATAAAGTATTTTCTCCAAGTGCTCATTGGTATGTTTTTGCTGACTGTGATATGGTTTTTTCTTTCTGAATTAATATATTGCCAGATATCTGTTTCATTTGATATATTTCTTATTTTTTCCTCTTCTCTTTTTTGTTCTAGTTTTTGCTTTGTTTTGCATAATTCTCTATATTCTTTTCGCTCCTTTAGAAAGTCTTCTTTCCTTCCCGTGCCTTTTCTCCAGTTCTTCTGTAAGTTTCGAACTAAATTTCTTTTGGTTCTACATTCGCAGTCCCACCAATTACTTTTTCTGATATTATCTTTTTTCTTCCAACTTTTCTTTGTTAATGAGCTGTGTATATTTTCTATCAGTTCGTCTAGAGCTTTGTTACAGTCATCTTCTTCAAATATTTTTTCTTTTAATTTTTCTTGATACTTTTTCTTGCCTTCTTCAGACCAATCTATTCTTATTTTTCCTTCTGTTTTTGTTTTTTCACTAAGGTTTTCTAATTCTATGACAAGTGGCTGGTGATCAGATTCTATTCTATCTGTTACTGTGAAAGATATTATTTTATCCATTGCTTCTTCATTTGCAATGCCGTAGTCTATAACTGATTCTCCGTTTGGGCCAATATAATCAAAAACACAAGAATATTATTGGCGTATATAAATTTATAACAAATAAAAACTGTGCCATAAATGATTATACTTTGGAAAACATTGCTCATTATAATAGAGAGATAATATTTGAAAACATAAATTTTAATTTAGAAAATAAACAATTGAGTAATAAAACTTTAGAATTAAAACAAGTTAATAAACAAGAAATATTCGTAAAAGAAATACCAAAAATTCAAACTACAAATATACAAGAAAACAATCATTCTATTATAAACTCTATTGTTATAGTTTTAATATGTATTTTTATGATAATTATTGTAATAGTAATTAAGTATTTAAAGATAAGAAAAAGAGACATTTCTAAACAAAAAAGTTTTGAAATGAGCAATATAGAAGAACATGATAAAGCTGCATTTTAACGGCGGAGGAGTTATGAATATCATAATTTGTTATGTGTATCAAATTCTGTTTTGACTACGCTTTATCATATGGAACCAGACCCCTTCCTGTTATAGAGTATAAATACTCATGTTATTTATGATTCGTGGTCATTCGTCACTCCTCACTCTGTCTTGTATAAGATATAAGTAATTTCATTGTATTAGGCAAAATAAATCTTTTTAAAAACAATAAACCTACGAGTTTTATTATAATTAATACGTTGCATATTGTAAGCTACATGGGCTGGATTCTAGAATACCTACCACACTTGAAATAGCAATTTTCTTGTTGCAATGCTTTCTTTTAGCTAAAATATAGTGAAAAATTATAAAATTCGGGCGCGGATGCAAATATTTATATGATATTTTACAAAAATTAAGTCAGATTTTATCTATTTTTGAAATGGATATTTTTGTTAAAACATTCATAAACATGCTTTTGGACCTATACAATGGATAAAATATAATGAAAAATTATAAAATTAGGGCGCGGAAGCAAATATTTATATGATTTTTTACCAAAATAAAGTCAGATTTTACCTATTTTTGATGAATACGTTGTATATTGTAAGCTAAATGGGCTGGATTTTAGAATACCTACCACAATTGAAATAGCAATTTTCTTGTTGCAATGTTTTCTTTTACCAAAATTATGATGAAAAATCATAAAATTCGGGCGCGGAAGCAAATATTTATATGATTTTTTACAAAAATAAAGTCAGATTTTACCTATTCTTGATATGGATATTTTTGTTAAAACATTAATAAACAAGCTTTTGGACCTATACTATGGATAAAATATGATGAAAAATGAAAAAATTCGGGCGCGGAAGCAAATATTTGTATGATTTTTTACAAAAATAAATTTAGATTTTACCTATTTTTGATGAATACGTTGTATATTGTAAGCTACATGTGCTGGATTCTAGAATACCTAATACAATTAAAATAGCAATTTTCTTGTAGCAATTTTTCTTTTAGCTAAAATATGATGAGAAATCATAAAATTCGGGCGCGGAAGCAAATATTTATATAATTTTTTACAAAAATAAAGTCAGATTTTACCTATTTTTGAAATGGATATTTTTGTTAAAACATTCATAAACATGCTTCTGGACCTATACTATGGATAAAATATGATGAAAAATTATAAAATTCGGGCGCAGAAGCAAATATTTATATGATTTTTTACAAAAATAAAGTCAGATTTTACCTATTTTTGATGAATACGTTGTATATTGTAAGCTTCATTGGCTGGATTCTAGAATACCTACAACACTTGAAACAGCAATTTTCTTGTTACAATGTTTTCTTTTACTTAATTATGATGAAAAATCATAAAATTCAGACGCGGAAGCAAATATTTATATGTTTTTTTACAATAATAATGTCAGATTTTACCTATTCTTGAAATGGATATTTTTGTTAAAACATTCATAAACATGCTTTTGGACCTATACTATGGATAAAATATGATGAAAAATTATTAAAATCGGGCGCAGAAGCAAATATTTATATGATTTTTTACCAAAATAAAGTCAGATTTTACCTATTTTTGATGAATACGTTGTATATTGTAAGCTACATGGGCTGGATTCTAGAATACCTAATACAATTGAAATAGCAATTGTCTTGTAGCAATTTTTCTTTTAGCTAAAATATGATGAGAAATCATAAAATTCGGGCGCGGAAGCAAATATTTATATAATTTTTTACAAAAATAAAGTCAGATTTTACCTATTTTTGAAATGGATATTTTTGTTAAAACATTCATAAACATGCTTCTGGACCTATACTATGGATAAAATATGATGAAAAATTATAAAATTCAGGCGCAGAAGCAAATATTTATATGATTTTTTACAAAAATAAAGTCAGGTTTTACCTATTTTTAATGAAAAGGTTGAATATTGTAAGCTACATGGGCTGGATTCTAGAATACCTACCACACTTGAAATAGCAATTTTCTTGTTGCAATGTTTTCTTTTAGCTAAAATATGATGAAAAATTATAAAATCTAGACGCGGAAGCAAATATTTATATGATTTTTTACAATAATAAAGTCAGATTTTACCTATTCTTGAAATGGATATTTTTGTTAAAACATTCATAAATATGCTGTTGGACCTATAATATGGATAAAATATGATGAAAAATTATTAAAATCGGGCGCGAAAGCAAATATTTATATGATTTTTTATAAAAATAAAGTCAGATTTTACCTAATTTTGATGATTACGTTGCATATTGTAAGCTTCATTGGCTAGATTCTAGAATACCACCACACTTGAAATAGCAATTTTCATGTTGCAATGTTTTCTTTTAGCTAAAATATAATGAAAAATTATAAAATTCGGGCGCGGAAGCAAATATTTATATGATTTTTTACAAAAATAAAGTCAGATTTTACCTATTTTAAAAATGGATATTTTTGTTAAAACATTCATAAACATGCTTTTGGACCTATACTATAGATAAAATATGATAAAAATTATAAAATTCGGGCGCGGAAGCAAATATTTATATGATTTTTTACAAAAATAAAGTCAGATTTTACCTATTTTTAATGAATACGTTGTATATTGTAAGCTACATGGGCTGGATTCTAGAATACCTACCACACTTGAAATAGCAATTTTCTTGTTGCAATGTTTTCTTTTACCTAAATTATGATAAAAAATCATAAAATTCGGACGCGGAAGCAAATATTTATATGATTTTTTACAAAAATAACGTCAGATTTTACCTATTTTTGAAATGGATATTTTTGTTAAAACATTCATAAACATGCTTTTGGACCTATACTATGGATAAAATATAATGGAAAATTATAAAATTCGGGCGCGAAAGCAAATATTTATATAATTTTTTACAAAAATTAAGTCAGATTTTACCTATTTTTGATGAATACGTTGTACATAGTTTTTTCGTTGTCTATGTGTCATCGAGAATAGACGTGTGTTTGCGCAGCTCCGTCTTTAGTTTTTCATTAGTGCTCAACTCAGGGTATTTTTTGCCGTTTTTATTAAAATTCGTAAAACGTCTTTTAAGTCTAAAATGGGTGGCGCAACCGTAACGACACGTGGCACAGTCAAGGAAGTTCTGGATGCACTACTTACAAACGAAACGTTTCTTAAGTCACTAGTCGAAAAAGTTATTAGTCGGTTAGATGATAAACTAGAAGAACAAAGGGTGCATTATGAAAGTGTTATATCTGAATTGACTGACCACAACCGTATCCTGAAGGAGAAACTGGATCAACAGGAACAATATTCAAGGCGCAACTGCATCCGCATCTTCGGAGTTCAAGAGAGTGTCGACGAGGATGTTGAAGCCAAAGTGTGTGATGTGTTCAAAAATATGTGTGAAGTGAATGTTGAACCAAAGAATATAGATCGCTGTCACCGGATCGGTAAGAGACTTCCATCCCATTCAAAACCGCGCTCCATTATTGTAAAATTCGTCTCCTACAAATCCCGCCAACTTGTCATGAGTCACCGTAAGAAATTGCAGGGTTCCAAAATCACAATTAAGGAAGATCTAACTAAAGACAGACTGAATTTATTTACGCGTGCCTCAAAGCAATATGGTTTTAGGAACGTGTGGACAAGAGACGGTTTCATATATGCTAAAGTCGACGGTACTGTAAAAAAAATTGACTATCGCACCGATTTAAAGGACACCGAGAGTGACGCTAATTAAAGTTAAATTGTTTCATTATGGTGTAACGGAGCTGTGGAAATCCAATCATTTTTTTTTTGTTTTGTTGTTGCTTAGTATTAAATTTAGCACTAAAAATTAATTTTTTCTTCTATTCTTTTGTTGTAAAAAATAAATAAGAATCTATTTTCTAAATTTAAGTTCGGACACTGCCAATTGTTGTTAATTCAAATCACCTGTTTGCAAACCTGCACGAAAACTTGTTCAAACCCTGTGTATAGTAAATATGGAGGTCGTTGAACTTGCTGACAATAAACTTAAAATTGCACAGATAAATGTACGATCGTTGAATTCATGCTTCTTAGAATTTAAAGAACTTGTCTTCGAACATAAATTTGATATTGTTGCAGTCACGGAAACGTGGATTTGTTCATTAGTTAGTGTTGCATATTATATACGAAAAAATATTCGTTTTTCGGTTTGGACACCAGTTTCGTGCAGGCTAATAATGTTGAACATTTGTGGATACAATTTAGTATTTTAAGTCAAAAAGTATGCTTAGGTGTTGTTTATAATCCACACGTAAATATGTATAAAGATTTGTCTATTTTAGATAGAATATTTGCAGAATTTAATATTCACTGTGATGTAATGATCTGTACTGGAGATATAAACATTGATATGTTCTCAAATGATTTTCATGCCAAGTTTTTTCGAGATATTATTGTATCAAATAATATGCACCAATTAATCAAGGAATGCACGAGACCTGCATCAAATACTCTAATTGATATAATATTAATAATAAAAAAAATAAAACTGAAGCGAAATGGAAGTATTATAAAGATCTAAGAAACTTTACAACTGCTGCCATACGTAGAGAAAAATATGCATTTTTTTCAACATAGCATTAATAAAAATATTAATAATTCCACTAAACTTTGGAGTAGTCTCAAAAAAGTAGGTATTAATACTAAACCAAACAAAATGTTACCTGAAGATCTTTGTAACCCAACAAAATACGGTGAATACATGCTTAACAAAATTGGAACGGCTTCCATTAATTCAGATACCCGGGAATTTTATATAAACAACTCTTTCATAAATCATGGTGGTGCTTTTTTCAAATTTTCATGTGTTGATGAATCTGTGGTCGAGTCTATACTCAGAAAAGTTAAATCTAATGCAGTTGGTGCTGATGGAATTTCTATAAAAATGTTACTTCTTGTTTTGCCACCAATAATCAAGCCGACTACGCATATTGTAAACTGCTGTTTGATGGAAGGAGTAATCCCCGATATATGGAAATCCGCCATAGTGAAACCCATAGTCAAGCAAGACAATCCCACTTCATTTGACCATCTAAGACCAATAAATATATTGCCAACTTTATCAAAAGTTCTTGAAAAAGTTTGTTTTGACCAAATTATGTCGTATGCTACTTATACACAAATTTTACCTCCTAACTCTGAGATAGCGCGTAGATAGCGCGTCACTCAAACATGTTTATTAAATTTGATAGACAATCTTATTTCAAATTTTGATAGATCCGAAGTCAGTGTAATCGCGCAAATTGATTTGTCCAAGGCTTTTGATCTAGTTGATCACGATTTATTGTTGGCTAAATTATGTTACTATGGTTTTTCAGACGATGCAATTAAACTATGTAGCAATTATTTTTGCAACAGAGCATTTTATGTTCACATGACCTCTGATGAAAACACCCACATTTCCACTTCTTTTCCTCTTAATCGTGGGGTAGTACAAGGGTCTATTTTAGGACCGTTATTTTTTATTATTTTTGTTGCTGACTTGCCGTCCGCACTAAAAGATTCCTTTGCTATTTCTTATGCAGATGACACACAGATATTAACATCTTTCAAACCAAATGAAATGGTGGAAAAAATGTCTATTTTCAATGAAGATTTACAAAATTTAATTGACTGGGTCAAAAATAATGGTTTACTAATTAACTCTGAGAAAACCAAATTACTAGCTGTTGGAAACTATACCATCAAACCAACTATTAATGTCAAAAACAAAGTTATAAACATCGGCCCAGCTATCGACGTATTAGGGTTATCTTTAGATGAAGATTTGAAATTTAAATCTCACATTAATAAGAAATTAACAGCTGCTAGATTAAAACTTAAATTTCTTTATCAGTTCCGATCATTTTTATCATCTGAACTAAAGTTACGTTTGATCAACACACTTATTATGCCCTTGTTCGATTACTGCGCTTGTGTTTATATACCTAATCTCACACAAAAAGATATTGGCAGGATTACTCTTTTTCAGAAATCTTGTTTGCGTTTCGTATATAATGTGCGTAAATTTGACCATATCTCTGAGTATAGAATTTCTGCCAACATGAACTATATTGATGAACGCATGAAGTATATGTATTTATGTTTAGTGCATAAAATAGTCCTTACGGAAACTCCATCATACTTACGGGAAAAACTTACGAAAAAAAGACATACTTACAGTCTACGTGATAAAGATGCATTTGATATTCCTGGTTTTAATAAGTCTAAATTTAAAGGATGTTTCTCATACATTGCTCCTTCACTCTATAACGATATCCCAAATTATTTAAAATCACTGTCACTGCCAACATTTAAGTTGCATATTAGGAATATGTTCAATTTAATAGATTAATATTTGTTTGATATTGTACTAATTGTAACTTCAGTAATATTTCATCTTTCATAGACAATTATATACTTACATATGTACTTGTATTTGGGTTAGGTGGAAGACCAGCCTTTGGCTGAACCTCGCCTTTGAGAATAACTCAATAAAGAAATTATTATTATTATTATTATATTGTAAGCTTCATTGGCTGGATTCTAGAATACCTACCACACTTGAAATAGCAATTTTCTGGTTGCAATGTTTTCTTTTACTAAAATTATGTTGAAAAATCATAAAATTCGGAGGCGGAAGAAAATATTTATATAATTTTTTACAAAAATAAAGTCAGATTTTACCTATTCTTGAAATGGATATTTTTGTTAAACATTCATAAACATGCTTTTGGACCTATACTATGGATAAAATGTGATGAAAAATTATAAAATTCGGGCGCGGAAGCAAATAATTATATGATTTTTTACAAAAATTATGTCAGATTTTACAAATTTTTAATGAAAACGTTGTATATTGTAAGCTACATGGGCTGGATTCTAGAATACCTACCACACTTGAAACAGCAATTTTCTTGTTGCAATGTTTTCTTTTAGCTAAAATATGATGAAAAATCATAAAATTCGGTCGCGAAAGTAAATATTTATATGATTTTTTACAAAAATAAAGTCAGATTTTACCTATTTTTGATGAATACGTTGCATATTGTAAGCTTCATTGGCTTGATTCTAGAATACCACCACACTTAAAATAGCAATTTTCTTGTTGCAATGTATTCTTTTAGCTAAAATATGATGAAAAATTATAAAATTCGGGCGCGAAAGCAAATATTTATATGATTTTTTACAAAATTAAAGTCAGATTTTACCTATTTTTGAAATGGATATTTTTGTTAAAACATTCATAAACATGCTTTTGGACCTATACTATGGATAAAAAATAATGAAAAATTATAATATTCGGGCGCGGAAGCAAATATTTATATGATTTTTTACAGAAATAAAGTCAGATTTTTCAAATTTTTAATGAATACGTTGTGTATCGTAAGCTACATGGGCTGGATTCTAGAATACCTACCACACTTGAAATAGCAATTTTCTTGTTGCAATGTTTTCTTTTAGCTAAAATATGATGAAAAATTATAAAATTCGGTCGCGAAAGCAAATATTTATATGATTTTTTACAAAAATAAAGTCAGATTTTACCTAGTTTTGATGAATACGTTGCATATTGTAAGCTTCATTGGCTTGATTCTAGAATACCACCACACTTAAAATAGCAATATTCTTGTTGCAATGTATTCTTTTAGCTAAAATATGATGAAAAATTATAAAATTCGGGCGCTAAAGCAAATATTTATATGATTTTTTACAAAATTAAAGTCAGATTTTACCTATTTTTGAAATGGATATTTTTGTTAAAACATTCATAAACATGCTTTTGGACCTATACTATGGATAAAATATAATGAAAAATTATAAAATTCAGGCGCGGAAGCAAATATTTATATAATTTTTTACAAAAATTAAGTCAGATTTTACCTATTTTTGATGAATACGTTGTATATTGTAAGCTTCATTGGCTGGATTCTAGAATACCTACCACACTTGAAATAGCAATTTTCTTGTTGCAATGTTTTCTTTTAGCTAAAATATGATAAAAAATTATAAAATTCGGTCGCGGAAGCAAATATTTATATGATTTTTTACAAAAATAAAGTCAGATTTTACCTATTTTTGATGAATGCGTTGCATATTGTAAGCTTCATTGGTTAAATTCTAGAATACCACCATACTTGAAATAACAATTTTCTTGTTGCAATGTTTTCTTTTAGTTAAAATTTGATGAAAAATTATAAAATTCGGGCTTGGAAGCAAATATTTATATGATTTTTTACAAATATAAAGTCGGATTTTACCTATTTTTGATGAATACGTTGCATATTGTAAGCTTCATTGGCTTGATTCTAGAATACCACCACACTAGAAATAGAAATTTTCTTGTTGCAATGTTTTCTTTTAGCTAAAATATGATGAAACATTATAAAATTCGGGCGCGAAAGCAAATATTTATATGATTTTTTACAAAAGTAAAGTCAGATTTTACCTATATTTGAAATGGATATTTTTGTTAAAACATTCATAAACATGCTTTTGGACCTATACTATGGATAAAATATAATGAAAAATTATAATATTCGGGCGCGGAAGCAAATATTTATATAATTTTTTACAAAAATTAAGTCAGATTTTACCTATTTTTGATGAATACCTTGCATATTGTAAGCTTCATTGGCTGGATTCTAGATTATCTACCACACTTGAAATAGCAATATTCTTGTTGCAATGTTTTCTTTTACCTAAATTATGATAAAAAATCATAAAATTCGGGCGCGGAAGCAAATATTTATATGATTTTTTACAAAAATAAAGTCAGATTTTACCTATTTTTGAAACGGATATTTTTGTTACAACATTCATAAACATGCTTTTAGACTTATACTATAGATAAAATATGATAAAGATTATGAAATTCGGGCGCGGAAGCAAATATTTATATAATTTTTTACAAAAATTAAATCAGATTTTACCTATTTTTGATGAATACGTTGTATATTGTAAGCTTCATTGGCTGGATTCTAGAATACCTACCACACTTGAAATAGCAATTTTCTTGTAGCAATGTTTTCTTTTACCTAAATTATAATAAAAAATCATAAAATTCGGACGCGGAAGAAAATATTTATATGATTTTTTACAAAAATAAAGTCAGATTTTACCTATTCTTGATATGGATATTTTTGTTAAACATTCATAAACATGCTTTTGGACCTATACTATGGAAAAAATATGATAAAAAATTATAAAATGCCTGCAAGGAAGCAAATATTTATATGATTTTTTACAGAAATAAAGTCAGATTATACAAATTTTTAATGAATACGTTGTGTATTGTAAGCTACATGGGCTGGATTCTAGAAAACCTACCACACTTGAAATAGCAATTTTCTTGTTGCAATGTTTTCTTTTAGCTAAAATATGATGAAAAATTATAAAATTCGGTCGCGGAAACAAATATTTATATGATTTTTTACAAAAATAAAGTCAGGTTTTACCTATTTTTGATAAATACGTTGTATATTGTAAGCTACATGGGCTGGATTCTAGAATACCTAACACACTTGAAATAGCAATTTTCTTGTTGCAATGTTTTATTTTAGCTAAAATATGACGAAAAATCATAAAATTCGGGCGTGGAAGCATATATTTATATGATTTTTTACAAAAATAAAGTCAGATTTTACCTATTTTTGAAATGGATATTTTTGTTAAAACATTCATAAACATGCTTTTGGACCTATACTATAGATAAAATATAATGAAAAATTATAATATTCGGGCGCGGAAGCAAATAATTATATAATTTTTTACAAAAATTAAGTCATATTTTACCTATTTTTGAAATGGATATTTTTGTTAAAACATTCATAAACATGCTTTTAGACCTATACTATGAATAAAATATGATGAAAAATTATAAAATTCGGGCGCGGAAGCAAATATTTATATAATTTTTTACAACAATTAAATCAGATTTTACCTATTTTTCATGAATACGTTGTATTTTGAAGCTTCATTGGCTGGATTCTAGAATACCTACCACACTTGAAATAGCAATTTTCTTGTAGCAATGTTTTCTTTTACCTAAATTATGATAAAAAATCATAAAATTCGGACGCGGAAGAAAATATTTATATGATTTTTTACAAAAATAAAGTCAGATTTTACCTATTCTTGATATGGATATTTTTGTTAAACATTCATAAACATGCTTTTGGACCTATACTATGGAATAAATATGATGAAAAATTATAAAATGCGGGCAAGGAAGCAAATATTTATATGATTTTTTACAGAAATAAAGTCAGATTTTACAAATTTTTAATGAATACGTTGTGTATTGTAAGCTACATGGGCTGGATTCTAGAATACCTACCACACTTGAAATAGCAATTTTCTTGTTGCAATATTTTCTTTTAGCTAAAATATGATGCAAAATTATAAAATTCGGTCGCGGAAGCAAATATTTATATGATTTTTTAAAAAAATTGAGTCAGATTTTACCTATTTTTGATGAATACGTTGTATATTGTAAGCTTCATTGGCTGGATTCTAGATTATCTACCACACTTGAAATAGCAATTTTCTTGTTGCAATGTTTTCTTTTACCTAAATTATGATAAAAAATCATAAAATTCGGGCGCGGAAGCAAATATTTATATGATTTTTTACAAAAATAAAGTCAGATTTTACCTATTTTTGAAATGGATATTTTTGTTTCAACATTCATAAACATGCTTTTAGACTTATACTATGGATAAAATGTGATAAAAAATTATAAAATTCGGGCGCGGAAGCAAATATTTATATAATTTTTTACAAAAATTAAATCAGATTTTACCTATTTTTGATGAATACGTTGTATATTGTAAGCTTCTTTGGCTGGATTCTAGAATACCTACCACACTTGAAATAGCAATTTTCTTGTTGCAATGTTTTCTTTTACCTAAATTATGATAAAAAATCATAAAATTCGGACGCGGAAGAAAATATTTATATGATTTTTTACAAAAATAAAGTCAGATTTTACCTATTCTTGATATGGATATTTTTGTTAAACATTCATAAACATGCTTTTGGACCTATACTATTGAAAAAATATGATAAAAAATTATAAAATGCGGGCAAGGAAGCAAATATTTATATGATTTTTTACAGAAATAAAGTCAGATTTTACAAATTTTTAATGAATACGTTGTGTATTGTAAGCTACATGGGCAGGATTCTAGAATACCTACCACACTTGAAATAGCAATTTTCTTGTTGCAATGTTTTCTTTTAGCTAAAATATGATGAAAAATTATAAAATTCGTTCGCGGAAGCAAATATTTATATGATTTTTTACAAAAATAAAGTCAGGTTTTACCTATTTTTGATAAATACGTTGTATATTGTAAGCTACATGGGCTGGATTCTAGAATACCTAACACACTTGAAATAGCAATTTTCTTGTTGCAATGTTTTATTTTAGCTAAAATATGACGAAAAATCATTAAATTCGGGCGTGGAAGCATATATTTATATGATTTTTTACAAAAATAAAGTCAGATTTTACCTATTTTTGAAATGGATATTTTTGTTAAAACATTCATAAACATGCTTTTGGACCTATACTATAGATAAAATATAATGAAAAATTATAATATTCGGGCGCGGAAGCAAATAATTATATAATTTTTTACAAAAATTAAGTCATATTTTACCTATTTTTGAAATGGATATTTTTGTTAAAACATTCATAAACATGCTTTTAGACCTATACTATGAATAAAATATGATGAAAAATTATAAAATTCGGGCGCGGAAGCAAATATTTATATAATTTTTTACAACAATTAAATCAGATTTTACCTATTTTTCATGAATACGTTGTATATTGAAGCTTCATTGGCTGGATTCTAGAATACCTACCACACTTGAAATAGCAATTTTCTTGTAGCAATGTTTTCTTTTACCTAAATTATGATAAAAAATCATAAAATTCGGACGCCGAAGAAAATATTTATATGATTTTTTACAAAAATAAAGTCAGATTTTACCTATTCTTGATATGGATATTTTTGTTAAACATTCATAAACATGCTTTTGGACCTATACTATGGAATAAATATGATGAAAAATTATAAAATGCGGGCAAGGAAGCAAATATTTATATGATTTTTTACAGAAATAAAGTCAGATTTTACAAATTTTTAATGAATACGTTGTGTATTGTAAGCTACATGGGCTGGATTCTAGAATACCTACCACACTTGAAATAGCAATTTTCTTGTTGCAATATTTTCTTTTAGCTAAAATATGATGCAAAATTATAAAATTCGGTCGCGGAAGCAAATATTTACATGATTTTTTAAAAAAATTGAGTCAGATTTTACCTATTTTTGATGAATACGTTGTATATTGTAAGCTTCATTGGCTGGATTCTAGATTATCTACCACACTTGAAATAGCAATTTTCTTGTTGCAATGTTTTCTTTTACCTAAATTATGATAAAAAATCATAAAATTCGGGCGCGGAAGCAAATATTTATATGATTTTTTACAAAAATAAAGTCAGATTTTACCTATTTTTGAAATGGATATTTTTGTTACAACATTCATAAACATGCTTTTAGACTTATACTATGGATAAAATGTGATAAAAAATTATAAAATTCGGGCGCGGAAGCAAATATTTATATAATTTTGTACAAAAATTAAATCAGATTTTACCTATTTTTGATGAATACGTTGTATATTGTAAGCTTCTTTGGCTGGATTCTAGAATACCTACCACACTTGAAATAGCAATTTTCTTGTTGCAATGTTTTCTTTTACCTAAATTATGATAAAAAATCATAAAATTCGGACGCGGAAGAAAATATTTATATGATTTTTTACAAAAATAAAGTCAGATTTTACCTATTCTTGATATGGATATTTTTGTTAAACATTCATAAACATGCTTTTGGACCTATACTATTGAAAAAAATATGATAAAAAATTATAAAATGCGGGCAAGGAAGCAAATCATTTATATGATTTTTTACAGAAATAAAGTCAGATTTTACAAATTTTTAATGAATACGTTGTGTATTGTAAGCTACATGGGCAGGATTCTAGAATACCTACCACACTTGAAATAGCAATTTTCTTGTTGCAATGTTTTCTTTTAGCTAAAATATGATGAAAAATTATAAAAATTCGGTCGCGGAAGCAAATATTTATATGATTTTTTACAAAAATAAAGTCAGGTTTTACCTATTTTTGATAAATACGTTGTATATTGTAAGCTACATGGGCTGGATTCTAGAATACCTAACACACTTGAAATAGCAATTTTCTTGTTGCATTGTTTTATTTTAGCTAAAATATGATAAAAAATCATAAAATTCGGACGCGGAAGAAAATATTTATATGATTTTTTACAAAAATAAAGTCAGATTTTACCTATTCTTGATATGGATATTTTTGTTAAACATTCATAAACATGCTTTTGGACCTATACTATGGAAAAAATATGATGAAAAATTATAAAATGCGGCAAGGAAGCAAATATTTATATGATTTTTTACAGAAATAAAGTCAGATTTTACAAATTTTTAATGAATACGTTGTGTATTGTAAGCTACATGGGCTGGATTCTAGAATACCTACCACACTTGAAATAGCAATTTTCTTGTTGCAATGTTTTGTTTTAGCTAAAATATGATGAAAAATTATAAAATTCGGTCGCGGAAGCAAATATTTATATGATTTTTTACAAAAATAAAGTCAGGTTTTACCTATTTTTGATGAATACGTTGCATATTGTAAGCTTCATTGGCTTGATTCTAGAATACCACCACACTTGAAATACCAATTTTCTTGTTGCAATGTTTTCTTTTAGCTAAAATATGAAGAAAAATTATAATATTCGGGCGCGGATGCAAATATTTATATGATTTTTTACAAAAATAATGTCAGATTTTACCTATTTTTGAAATGGATATTTTTGTTAAGACATTCATAAACATGCTTTTGGACCTATAATATGGATAAAATATAATGAAAAATTATAAAATTCAGGCGCGGAAGCAAACATTTATATAATTTTTTACAAAAATTAAGTCAGATTTTACCTATTTTTGATGAATACGTTGTATATTGTAAGCTTCATTGGCTGGATTCTAGAATACCTACCACACTTGAAATAGCAATATTCTTGTTGTTTTTTTTTTTTACCTTAATTATGATAAAAAATCATAAAATTCGGGCGCGGAAGCAAATATTTATATGATTTTTTGCAAAAATAAAGTCAGATTTTACCTATTCTTGAAATGGATATTTTTGTTAAAACATTAATAAACATGCTTTTGCACCTATACTATGGATAAAATATGATGAAAAATTATAAAATTCGGGCGCGGAAGCAAATATTTATATGATTTTTTACAAAAATAAAGTCAGATTTTACCTATTTTTAATGAAAAGGTTGTATATTGTAAGCTACATGGGCTGGATTCTAGAATACCTACCACACTTGAAATAGCAATTTTCTTGTTTCAATGTTTTCTTTTAGTAAAAATATGATGAAAAATTATGAAATTCGGTCACGGAAGCACATATTTATATGATTTTTTACAAAAATAAAGTCAGATTTTACCTATTCTTGAAATGGATATTTTTGTTAAAACATTCATAAACATGCTTTTGGACCTATACTATGGATAAAATATGATGAAAAATTATAAAATTCGGGCGCGGAAGCAAATATTTATATGATTTTTTACAAAAATAAAGTCAGATTTTACCTATTTTTAATGAAAAGGTTGTATATTGTAAGCTACATGGGCTGGATTCTAGAATACCTACCACACTTGAAATAGCAACTTTCTTGTTGCAATGTTTTCTTTTAGCTAAAATATGATGAAAAATTATAAAATTCGGTCGCGGAAGCAAATATTTATATGATTTTTTACAAAAATAATGTCAGATTTTTTCTATTTTTGATGAATACGTTGCATATTGTAAGCTTCATTGGCTTGATTCTAGAATACCACCACACTTAAAATAGCAATTTTCTTGTTGCAATGTATTCTTTTAGCTAAAATATGATGAAAAATTATAAAATGCGGGCGCGAAAGCAAATATTTATATGATTTTTTACAAAATTAAAGTCAGATTTTACCTATTTTTGAAATGGATATTTTTGTTAAAACATTCATAAACATGCTTTTGGACCTATACTAGGGATAAAAAATAATGAAAAATTATAATATTTGGGCGCGGAAGCAAATATTTATATGATTTTTTACAGAAATTGTCATGTATTTACATTAATTGATCAGAGTATCATTGACAAAATTATTGAAAATCATATGATCATAGAAAACAAAATGATATTGAATAGACAGACATAAAAACGTGTCATTATATAAAAACCAGAATAAATAAGTAATTAAAATAAGCGTGCGTTTGTGTTATTATTATTTAATTATAAGACACAACATTTTGGCGACGAGAGTAAAATGACGAATTATGGAAATATTGAAGAATTTGCAATAAATTAAGACATATCCTGGAATGAATACATTGAAAGACTGGAATTCTACTTTGCCGCAAACGACATTGTAATTAAGGACAAGAAAAAAGCTATATTGTTGAGTGTGTGCGGAAGCACAACGTATAGACTAATACGTTCACTAGCATCACCAAGCTCTTTGACAGAACTTTCGTATGACGACATAAATAAAAAGGTAAAAGAACATTTAAATCCGGCACCATCAATAATATTGCAACGTTTCAAATTTCACAAACGAGACCAAAAAGAAGAGGAATCGATCGCTGAATACATCGGCGAATTAAAGAAATTGGCAGAAAAGTGTAATTTTAAAGACACCTTACAAGATATGCTACGCGACAGACTCGTGTGTGGGGTAAAAGATGAAGCGTTGCAACGACGGTTACTTGCAGAAGAAGAGTTAACTTTTGAAGACGCAAAGAAAAAATCTTTAGCAGTAGAAGCAGCTCAACAACATGCAGCCGAAATTCGAAGTAGCAGTACATACGTAGAAGTAAACAAATTGAAGAGCAACGAAAGAAAATTCAAGCCGTGTTATAGGTGTGGTGAAGAACACAATGCAAAAACCTGTAGATTTTTGGATAAAGAATGCAATTTTTGTAATAAAAAGGGTCACATACAAAAAATGTGTTTTAAAAAAAGAATATGGAAGGGGAAGAATATAGAACACAAATCAAACCAAATTTCGACAGAGGTGGAGAGTGAAGAAGACACAAGTGAGCAATACGCGTTGAATTGGATAAGTTCAGCCGTGGAGCCAATATACATCGATGTCAAACTTGATGGGCGAAATTTACAAATGGAGTTAGATACAGGTAGTCCTTTTTCAATTATTAGTAGTAACACATTTGAGGAACTATGGCCTAATAAAAAACCCGAATTAAATAAATCTAGTATTAAAATTAAATCTTACACACACCAAGCTCTTCAAGTAAGAGGAGAAATCAAAATACGTGTAGAATATAAAAGCAAACGCGAGATTTTACCATTAATTGTTGTAACTGGTAACGGAACAAGTCTGTTAGGTAGGTCATGGTTAAAAAGTCTAGACATCGTAATAAATGGTGTAAACAAAATTTTTGAGGGAAGTAGTGGTATTGATAAATTAATTAACAAATATCCAGAAATATTTTCGGACAAATTAGGAAAATATAAAGGACCGTTAGCAAAAATCACTACGCAAAGTGGTGCAAGACCCGTTTTCTGCAAAGCTAGACAAGTACCTTTCGCTTTACGACCTCAAATGGAAGAAGAATTAGATAAGTTAATTAAGCAAGATATATTAGAACCAATAACTAGTGCAGATTGGACTACGCCAATTGTCACTGTGGTAAAGAAAAACGGTAATTTGCGAATCTGTGGAGATTATAGAGCAACAATAAATAAAGTAGTTCATAAAGATAATTACCCTCTACCTACAGTAAATGAAATGTTGGCAGAGCTGGGAGGTGGCGAAGAATTTACAGTTCTAGATCTAGCTCAGGCTTATCAACAAGTTGTGGTTGACGAAGAAACATCCAAGTTATTAACACTAAACACATTGAAGGGTTTGATGCGTGTTAAAAGGTTACAATTTGGGGTATCAGTAGCTACTGGAATTTTTCAGCGCATAATGGATAATTTATTAGTAGGTTTAAAAGGAGTTAAAGCATATTTAGATGACGTAATTGTCACCGGTCGAAATAGAGCGGAACACCTGGATAGGTTAGAAGAAGTTTTTAAAAGAATGACAGCTGCAGGGCTACGTATTAATAAAGAAAAATGCAAATTCGTTGCACCGGAAGTTGAATTTTTAGGATACAGAATTACAAAAAACGGCATTGAACCAACAGAAACTAAAGTTAAGGCATAGACAATATTTGGGTTTTAGTTCTGTAAATTTTTTTATTAATTACAACGTTTCGACAGCTCAGGGCTGCCTTCGTCAGGTAAATAACAAATAAATAAGTAGTCAAGACAACACGTAACATAGGTAACAAATGAAATCATACAAATGACATTGACAAAATTAAAAACGGATGACAGGTAACCACGACTTATTTAGTTCAAAGCCTGTATTTAAATTAAAATTATTATTAATTAATTGTCTATTTATTAATTATTATGAGTTCTGAAAGCTTCTTTCAATATTTAAAGTTAAGGCAATTAAGCAAGCTCCAGAACCAAAAAATAAAATTGAACTGCAAGCCTGGTTAGGTTTAATAAATTTTTATGACAAATTTATTGAGAATAGAGCCAATTTATTCGAATCACTATACAGACTACTTGATAAAAATACTAAATGGAATTGGACAACAATTCATCAAAAAGCTTTCGAAGCTGGGAAAAAAGCATTACAGTCTAATACATTACTTACACATTATAATGGAAACAAACCATTAATATTAGTGTGTGATACATCAGCATATAAGGTCGGCGCTGTTTTATCCCATGCAGATAAAAATGGCAATGAAAAACCTATAGCGTATGCGTCGAGAACTATGTTACCAGTAGAGCGAAATTATGGACAAATAGATAAAGAAGCACTTGCCATAATTTTTGGTGTAAAGAAATTTACGCAGTATCTTGCGGGTAGATCATTCAAAATAGTAACCGATCATAAACCACTAGTAGGATTATTAAATAATAACCGAGCTATGCCGCAAATAATATCTCCGAGAATGCTTAGATGGAGTTTAATGTTATCCAATTATAATTACACATTACAGTACAGACCTGGGAAAAATGTAGCAAACGCTGATGGATTGAGTCGAATACCACTTCCAACAAGACAAACAAATTTAAATGATCCTCATGAAGTATTTTATTTACAAAAAAATTTTGATAGTCTGTTAACAGCAAAAGACTTAGCAAGATTAACAAAAAATGATTTAGTTTTGTCTAAAGTTTTAGAATGGACTTTAAATGGATGGCCAGATTCAGTGGCGGAACAGTATAAAGCATTCTGTAAAAAAAGATTGGAAATTTCAACACAAAGTGATTGTTTGTTGTGGGGCAATCGCGTAATTATTCCGGAAAAAGCGCGAAAGCATGTTTTACAAATGTTACATCTAAATCATCCAGGTATTGTATTGATGAAAGCGTTGGCCAGGAGCTATGTATGGTGGCCAAACTTAGATCTAAATATTGAAGATATGGTGAAACAATGCAATACGTGTCAATCTATTAGAAATAATCCGCCGAAAGCTCCAGTGCACCACTGGGAATGGCCCAAAAGGGCTTGGGCTCGCCTTCATATAGATTTTGCTGGTCCAATTCATGGTCAAATGTTCTTCATTGTAGTTGATGCTATGTCAAAATGGTTGGAAGTGATACCAATGAAAAGTATTGTAGCGTCAGAAGTAATAAGGAATTTGGTAAAATTATTTGCTACCCATGGTTTACCTGATATAATTGTTTCTGATAATGGAACGTCTTTTACATCACGAGAATTTAGAGAATTTCTAGAGCAAAACGGTATTAAGCAAATAACATCTTCTCCATATCATCCCTCGACAAATGGACAAGCAGAAAGGTTGGTAAAAGTGACAAAAGATTTTTTAAAGAAAGCTGAAAAAGATAAAAAATTATTCAGTAAAGAACTCACCAGCTTCCTGCTTACACAACATATAACTCCAAGTACATCGACAGGCAAGTGTCCATCAGAGTTATTAATGGGAAGACGTCTCACAACACTATTGGACAGGTTGCATCCAAATCGTTACATTGAACTAAATTTCAAAAAAGAAAAAACATTTTCACAAGTCACAATTCCGCGTAATTTTCAAGTAGGTGATGCAGTTTATATTAGAAATTATTCAGGGGAGAATAGTTGGATACCTGCATATATCGAACAAATCACGGGTCCATTATCATATTGTGCCCGAACGACAGAAGGTATTGTACATAGAAGACACATTGACCAAATACGTTTCCGTAGATTAGAGCAAGACATCGAACCAGTGACGCTAGTGGAAGATAACATTGAAAATTCTACAGTAGATGAAGAATCAGTTCCAGCGGTCAACGAGGAACCAGAGAGTCAAGAAACACCATTGTTAGACGCTCCAGCTACAACAGCAGACTTGAGAACGACACTACGTCGATCATCGAGAGAACGTCGTAGGCCTCGCTACCTCGAAGATTATGTAATAAATTAGGGGGGAAGGAATGTCATGTATTTACATTAATTGATCAGAGTATCATTGACAAAATTATTGAAAATCATATGATCATAGAAAACAAAATGATATTGAATAGACAGACATAAAAACGTGTCATTATATAAAAACCAGAATAAATAAGTAATTAAAATAAGCGTGCGTTTGTGTTATTATTATTTAATTATAAGACACAACAGAAATAAAGTCAGATTTTTCAAATTTTTAATGAATACGTTGTGTATTGTAAGCTACATGGGCTGGATTCTAGAATACCTACCACACTTGAAATAGCAATTTTCTTGTTGCAATGTTTTCTTTTAGCTAAAATATGATGAAAAATTATAAAATTCGGTCGCGGAAGCAAATATTTATATGATTTTTTACAAAAATAAAGTCAGGTTTTACCTATTTTTGATGAATACGTTGCATATTGTAAGCTTCATTGGCTTGATTCTAGAATACCACCACACTTGAAATAGCAATTTTCTTGTTGCAATGTTTTCTTTTAGCTAAAATATGAAGAAAAATTATAAAATTCGGGCGCGGATGCAAATATTTATATGATTTTTTACAAAAATATAGTCAGATTTTACCTATTTTTGAAATGGATATTTTTGTTAAAACATTCATAAACATGCTTTTGGACCTATACTATGGATAAAATATAATGAAAAATTATAAAATTCAGGCGCGGAAGCCAATATTTATATAATTTTTTACAAAAATTAAGTCAGATTTTACCTATTTTTGATGAATACGTTGTATATTGTAAGCTTCATTGGCTGGATTCTAGAATACCTACCACACTTAAAATAGCAATTTTCTTGTTGCAATGTTTTCTTTTACCTAAATTATGATAAAAAATCATAATATTCGGACGCGGAAGAAAATATTTATATGATTTTTTTACAAAAATAAAGTCAGATTTGACCTATTCTTGAAATGGATATTTTTGTTAAAACATTCATAAACATGCTTTTGGACCTATACTATGGATAAAATATGATGAAAAATTATAAAATTCGGGCGCGGAAGCAAATATTTATATGATTTTTTACAAAAATAAAGTCAGATTTTACCTATTTTTAATGAAAAGGTTGTATATTGTAAGCTACATGGGCTGGATTCTAGAATACCTACCACACTTGAAATAGCAATTTTCTTGTTGCAATGTTTTCTTTTAGCTAAAATATGATAAAAAATTATAAAATTCGGTCGCGCAAGCAAATATTTATATGATTTTTTAAAAAAATTGAGTCAGATTTTACCTATTTTTGATGAATACGTTGCATATTGTAAGCTTCATTGGCTAAATTCTAGAATACCACCATACTTGAAATAACAATTTTCTTGTTGCAATGTTTTCTTTTAGTTAAAATTTGATAAAAAATTATAAAATTCGGGCGTGGAAGCAAATATTTATATGATTTTTTACAAAAATAAAGTCAGATTTTACCTATTTTTGATGAATACGTTGCATATTGTAAGCTTCATTGGCTTGATTCTAGAATACCACCACACTAGAAATAGCAATTTTCTTGTTGCAATGTTTTCTTTTAGCTAAAATATGATGAAAAATTATAAAATTCGGGCGCGAAAGCAAATATTTATATGATTTTTTACAAAAGTAAAGTCAGATTTTACCTATATTTGAAATGGATATTTTTGTTAAAACATTCATAAACATGCTTTTGGACCTATACTATGGATAAAATATATAGAAAAATTATAATATTCGGGCGCGGAAGCAAATATTTATATAATTTTTTACAAAAATTAAGTCAGATTTTACCTATTTTTGATGAATACCTTGCATATTGTAAGCTTCATTGGCTGGATTCTAGATTATCTACCACACTTGAAATAGCAATATTCTTGTTGCAATGTTTTCTTTTACCTAAATTATGATAAAAAATTATAAAATTCGGGCGTGGAAGCAAATATTTATATGATTTTTTACAAAAATAAAGTCAGATTTTACCTATTTTTGAAACGGATATTTTTGTTACAACATTCATAAACATGCTTTTAGACTTAATACTATGGATAAAATATGATAAAAAATTATAAAATTCGGGCGCGGAAGCAAATATTTATATAATTTTTTACAAAAATTAAATCAGATTTTACCTATTTTTGATGAATACGTTGTATATTGTAAGCTTCATTGGCTGGATTCTAGAATACCTACCACACTTGAAATAGCAATTTTCTTGTAGCAATGTTTTCTTTTACCTAAATTATAATAAAAAATCATAAAATTCGGACGCGGAAGAAAATATTTATATGATTTTTTACAAAAATAAAGTCAGATTTTACCTATTCTTGATATGGATATTTTTGTTAAACATTCATAAACATGCTTTTGGACCTATACTATGGAAAAAATATGATAAAAAATTATAAAATGCGGGCAAGGAAGCAATTATTTATATGATTTTTTACAGAAATAAAGTCAGATTTTACAAATTTTTAATGAATACGTTGTATATTGTAAGCTACATGGTCTGGATTCTTGAATACCTACCACACTTGAAATAGCAATTTTCTTGTTGCAATGTTTTCTTTTAGCTAAAATATGATGAAAAATTATAAAATTCGGTCGTGGAAGCAAATATTTATATGATTTTTTACAAAAATAAAGTCAGATTTTACCTATTTTTGATGAATACGTTGCATACTGTAAGCTTCATTGGCTAGATTCTAGAATACCACCATACTTGAAATAACAATTTTCTTGATGCAATGTTTTCTTTTAGCTAAAATATGATGAAAAATTATAAAATTCGGACTCGGAAGAAAATATTTATATTTTTTTTACAAAAATAAAGTCAGATTTTACCTATTCTTGAAATGAATATTTTTGTTAAATATTCATAAACATGCTTTTAGACCTATACTATGGATAAAATATAATGAAAAAATATAAAATTCGGGCGCGGAAGCAAATATTTATATAATTTTTATACAAAAATTAAGTCAGATTTTACCTATTTTTGATGAATACGTTGTATATTGTAAGCTTCATTGGCTGGATTCTAGAATACCTACCACAATTGAAATAGCAATTTTCTTGTTGTAATGTTTTCTTTTACCTAAATTATGATGAAAAATCATAAAATTCGGGCCCGGAAGCAAATATTTATATGATTTTTTTACAAAAATAAAGTCAGATTTTATCTATTCGTGAAATGGATATTTTTGGTAAAACATTCATAAACATGCTTTTGGACCTATACTATGGATAAAATATGATGAAAAATTATAAAATTCGGGCGCGGAAGCAAATATTTATATGATTTTTTACAAAAAAAATGTCAGATTTTACCAATTTTAACGAATACGTTGTATATTGTAAGCTACATGTGCTGGATTCTAGAATACCTACCATACTTGAAATAGCAATTTTTTTGTTGCAATGTTTTCTTTTAGCTAAAATATGATGAAAAATTATAAAATTCGGTCGCGAAAGCAAATATTTATATGATTTTTTACAAAAATAAAGTCAGTTTTTACCTATTTTTGATGAATACGTTGCATATTGTAAGCTTCATTGGCTGGATTCTAGAATACCTACCACACTTGAAATAGCAATTTTCTTGTTGCAATGTTTTCTTTTACCTAAATTATGATAAAAAATCGTAAAATTCGGACGCGGAAGAAAATATTTATATGATTTTTTACAAAAATAAAGTCAGATTTTACCTATTCTTGAAATGGATATTTTTGTTAAACATTCATAAACATGCTTTTAGACCTATACTATGGATAAAATATAATGAAAAATTATAAAATTTGGGCGCGGAAGCAAATATTTATATTATTTTTTACAAAAATAAAGTCAGATTTTACCTGTTTTTAATGAATACGTTGTATATTGTAAGCTACATTGGCTGGATTTTAGAATACCTACCACAATTGAAATAGCAATTTTCTTGTAGCAATGTTTTCTTTTAGCTAAAATATGATAAAAAATCATAAAATTCGGGCGCGGAAGCAAATATTTATATGATTTTTCACAAAAATAAAGTCAGATTTTACCTATTCTTGAAATGGATATTTTTGGTAAAACATTCATAAACATGCTTTTGCACCTATACTATGGATAAAATATGATGAAAAATTATAAAATTCGGGCGCGAAAGCAAATATTTATATGATTTTTTACAAAAATATAGTCAGATTTTGCCTATTTTTAATGAATACGTTGCATATTGTAAGCTTCATTGGCTAGATTCTAGAATACCACCATACTTGAAATAACAATTTTCTTGTTGCAATGTTTTCTTTTAGATAAAATATGATGAAAAATTATAAAATTCGGGCGGGGAAGCAAATATTTATATGATTTTTTACAAAAATAAAGTCAGATTTTACCTATTTTTGATGAATACGTTGTATATTGTAAGCTACATGGGCTGGATTCTAGAATACCTAATACAATTAAAATAGCAATTTTCTTGTAGAAATTTTTCTTTTGGCTAAAATATGATGAGTAATCATAAAATTCGGGCGCGGAAGCAAATATTTATATGATTTTTTACAAAAATAAAGTGCGATTTTACCTATTTTTGAAATGGATATTTTTGTTAAAACATTCATAAACATGCTTCTGGACCTATACTGTGGATAAAATATGATGAAAAATTATAAAATTCGGGCGCAGAAGAAAATATTTATATGATTTTTTCAAAAATAAAGTCAGATTTTACCTAATTTTAATTAAAAGGTTGTATATTGTAAGCTACATTGGCTGGATTCTAGAATACCTACCACACTTGAAATAGCAATTTTCTTGTTGCTGTAACAAACCGCTGCCGTCACAACGGATGTTTTCTATCGGTGGGTATTAATAAATAATGTATACTTACCTGTCTTAGGCTGGTACTGCTGGCTGAAAGGCACTAGAGCTGCTTCAAGGGAGGTGGCACAATGAGCAAAAGTTCGGAAAGAACAAACGTGTTTATTTACCCGCAACTACACACTAGCCAGACTCTCTATTCTTTACATTAATTTATACTACAAAAGTGCAGGGATCAGCAATGTAACTTGTACGTAAATTGTACGTGGATTAATTACCCAACGTTTAGCAAACTAGTAACCTATATTAAAACGGAATTTGGACTTTGAAATGTTTAGACAACAATTTAGAATAAGTCGTAAATTGTTACATTACCGTCCCCTTAAGACTTAATTATATCTTCGCAGAAGATTAATTAAGTCCACTTTACTTACTCTACGAGTTATACAGAACTATGGTGGGTTTACACTGGGTACAGTCGACGTAAGGGAACCGTGGGGCTCATTGGTATAACGGTAGGTGGTGCGGGGTTTCCTGGTTCTGCTCTATACTCTGGTGGGGGAGAATTACTCTGCGTTATAGCTGCTTCTTCATCCGTGGCGGTCGATGGCGATTGAGGTATAAGGTTTATTAGTAAAAAGCGATTTAGTAGAGCATGCCAGAAACTCGCGAAGAAGATGGAGCGACCCCTGGCTTGGTGTTGTGTTGCCTTTTTGATGGTCCAGCAATTCATGGCTACGCTGGCGATGTAGGCAAGAATAGACCATGTGGTGTAGATTGCTGCTATGACCGAAAACACATTCCCTACTTTAGACAGGAAACCCCATACTTCTTCGGCTGCCTCTCTCGCAAAAGACGTGAATTCCTTTCGGCTGAACATATTGGGTAGGTGATACCCTTGTGAATCTACGTCCCCGCCAGTAACTCTCCTTGTCATGAGATTCATGACCGCCTTTCTCTCGTTTGGAAAGAGCAAGTGGTGTTGGAATGCCTCCATGTCACTTCTTGAGTATATACCTCCTGAACTGAGTGGTGAAATCTCCATCATTGGTAGGTGGTTTACTTCTTCATCAGTGCTCAGCTCAGTTGGCGTTGGGTTGGCTAGATGTGGGTCTGGAGATTTTTCTATCCACTTGCCCTCCAAATGAAACATGGTGGGTAGTCGGCTGTCGCAATCAACCTGGGTGCCTTGATCTTGTAGAATCCGGGTTACTGGCGTCATGAACTTGGTTTCGTTCTGGTAAAACACCGGCAACTCCTGATAGCAGAACTCCGTCTTCCTGAACATCACAATTTTAGGGGAACATTTAGCAATGAACAGAACTTCTCCTACTACTCTTCCTGTGTGGCCGGCAGCTTCTTTGACTAGATCACTAACGATGTCGGGTGATTCGTGGGCCATTGCGAGGCGATTCCTCAATAATTGTTCTCGCAACTTGCATCTTTTAGCGATTGCGTCAAAGATCAAGTCACGAGTTTGTTGTTTTACTGCTATCTCCAGAAAGAGTAGCTTGGAAAGTACTTGCGCCATGATATCCGTATTATGGACGGTTCTTTTAACTTTCTGATAGTAGAACCCCAACGGTGATTCAAATATAATTAATAGTCGGTTCTGCTCTGTCCTCCAGGCCGGTTGATGGCACATGGCGTCCGTTGTGGTTAGCCTCAAGGCAAAAACAGTGTCTTGCGTCTCAACCACTATATACTTGGTAGGAGAGTGGGCGGTAGTGGAATTTAAAACTAAAAGTTCAGCCGGACCTTCGTACAGTACGTCAATTCCTGTCGTGGAGCATTTATCTCGCCAATCGATGTCCCAAATAGTCTCACCTCGTACTTCATCGAAACAGTACTTATCACTGTACACGCAACTGGTTCCGGAATGAAGAATTACTGAGTTTGACTCGATGTCAGCTATTGCGGTGTAATCTGTTAACTTGATAGAAATTGATGCACTGACGGTGACGTCTTCATAGCTCACTCCGTTGTACGTGTATTGTACCCCTACGCATGTACCTTTTGCGTTTAATTTCCCTGCTAAGGTGGTGGACACGTGAACCGTCTTATTAGGTTCCAATCCTGCTATTATTCCCGCGCCAATGCCCTGTAAATCTAATTGTCCAAAATGGTGAGCGTTTACGCATTTTTCACTACGTACGTAATGTACGTAGTGCGCGACCCCACCCGACACTATTGAGGAGTGCGAGTGCATGCCACAGTGCATTATAGTTTGTCGTATCGTGACAAGACATGAATATACATGGACTTCTGCATACCTTCTCTCCTGTACTAATTGAATGTTTTTCCTCAGTTTTTCAGTGGCGTTCCTGGGATCCGGACAGGATTGGACCTTTAAGAGTGATATTCTTGTAATCTCCGTAGCAGGGTCCGTACAATCGTAAGCTATGATATCTGCTAATGTCCCTACACCCAGTGTAATTAACCCATAAACAATCCAATACATTATTATTATTATTATTATTTTTTTTTAATCACACTAAGCTTAATCTAGATCCTTTGATTTGATACCCAAGGTTGGTCCGGTACTGTTCCTCGACTTCTGGTGTTGTACCGGGGTGGTGTTGGAGGGGACTCTACTTGGCTTCTCCCAGAGTTGTACGACTCTTCCGTTAATTCGCCTTCAGATGTCCGAACCAAGGTATTGTTTCTTTCGCTCGGTGCTGAAACATTCAGGGTGTTATTATTATTATTTGCGAAAACTGGAGTTTCCGCTGATGCTAGCTGTATTTGAGGCTGGATTGGGTGGCAACCCGTTGCCTCCGTCTCCGTTGGTATCGTATTCAATTCATCATCTACCACCGGGATGTCACCCAATCTAGCCTGATTATCTTTACACGCTAGACAATGCTTGAGCCGGTTGACATGGACTTTCTGTTCCTTCCGACCGTGTTGTTCCTTAATTATGGCGTTTACCCCGTCAATGTCTAGTATACGATAGGGACCCGTCCAAGGTTTGCTCAGTTTTTTGCTGAGTCCTGGCTTAATAGCTGGCGAGTGTAAATATACTCTATCACCAATTTTAAAGGTTGGTGGCTTTGTGTTTTTGTTAAAAATTTTGTGGATCCTATCAGTAA
The DNA here is from genome assembly GCA_035578165.1 of Stenolophus ochropezus. Classification (NCBI taxonomy): domain Eukaryota; kingdom Metazoa; phylum Arthropoda; class Insecta; order Coleoptera; family Carabidae; genus Stenolophus; species Stenolophus ochropezus. Next base: position 337,274 of record JAQOWZ010000107.1, on the reverse strand, counting down.
CTCTACATTGATGTTCGCGTGCTTGTTGATGTGCCATTTTCATACGTTGAACAAACTCGGCCGCATAGGATAGGTCAGTGTCATACCGCGTGCGTAGTGGTTTAAAAATGGAGTCAAACGGTAACTCGATATCCCGACCGTATAACAAATAGAAAGGTGAGTCACCTAACGCCGAGTGTGTCATACTACAGTATGCTGATACAGCATACGGTAGCCATTCGTCCCAGTCGCGCATTTGTGGGGTGATGTAATGGGAAATCAAGTCCTTTAACGTGCGATGAGTTCGTTCTAGACTCCCATTGGTTTGTGGACGGTAGGCGGTTGTGTGAAGTCTGTCAATTTGAAGGAAATTACATATTTCCTTCATAACCCGTGCTAAAAATGGTGTCCCGAGATCGGTTAACATTTGTCGTGGCGTACCGTGACGTAAGATCACCCCTTTGACAAAAGTTTTTGCTATAGTTTCCGCGGTTTGATTTTTCATCGGGAAAGCCTCTAAATATCTAGTCGCGGCGTCCTGTACCGTTAATATGTATTTATGCCCCTCGTCTGTCTGTACTAATGGTCCCACAATATCCATAGCTATTCGGTGGAAAGGTTTACAAATTGGTGGAATCTTAACAAGGGGTGCTGGGCGTAAATGAGGGGAGGTTTTTTCGTTGTGCACATGGTACACAGCTTCTGACATGCCTCTTAACATCTTCGCGTACCGTTGGCCAATAAAACCGAGAACAAACTCGTTGCAGTGTTTTGTCTATACCTGCGTGTCCTGACAAGGGGGAGTCATGGCATGCGCGCATGATATGCTCACGCTGAGTCTTAGGGATAACCAGTTTATCCTCAAACCGGTCCGTACTCTTTTTGTATACTAACCCGTCATCATCCAGGAAAAACTCACTTTGTGAAAAATTTTCCTTATCCAGAATTAATCGGATTTCACTATCCTCTTGTTGGGCTTTTTTAATGGTTTCACGGTCCCAAATAACGAGTTTATTTTCCGTGCTGCTTAATAGGCGTATCGGCTTTATTCTCGACAGCGCATCTGCATTGCAATGTTTGGTTCCCGGTCGGTATTCTACTTTAAAATCATATTCTGAAAGAGCTAATGACCAGCGCATAAGTCGGTTATTGGTCTCTTTCATTTTCATAAGCCACTTTAAAGGTTGATGGTCTACAATTACCTTAAAGGGACGCCCATACAAATAACACTTATAATGCTTAATTCCCCAAACCAATGCGGCGCATTCTCGCTCAGTTGTGCAGAGATTTTGTTCAGCCTTACTTAATTGTCGGCTCGCATACGCCACTGGCAGCTCATGTCCGTCATATTGCTGGCACAGTATGGCACTGATCGCAAATGCAGAGGCATCCGTGCACAAAATAAACTCGCGATTAAAATCTGGATACTTCAGAATGGGTGATTGGGTCAAACACTGTTTCAGATTGTCAAACGATGCCTGTGCGGAGTCCTCCCAATTGAAACGCGCATATTTCTTTGTGAGGGCGGTTAGGGGTACGGCTATTTTGGCGAAGTCAGGTATGAACCTTCTGTAAAAACCTACTAGTCCCAGGAAAGCCCGAACATCGGTAATGTTTGATGGCTTTGGATATTTACTCACGGCACTAATTTTTTCGGGATCTGGCTTAATGCCATGACTGCTCACTATGTGTCCTAAAAATTTTGTCTCGTTGTGCATGAATTTACATTTATTAGGATTTAGGGTTAATTTCGCATTTCTTAGTCTGTCAAAAATGGATGTTAATTTTGAAATATGCTCATGCACGTCATCACTACTGAAACATATGATGTCGTCTAAATAAACAAAACAGTGAGTGCCGGTTAATCCCGAGAGTACAGTATACATAAGTCTCTGCCAAGTGCTGGGACTGTTAGCTAGACCGAAGGGCATCCTTTTGCATTCGTAATGCCCCCATGGTACCGAGAAGGCTGTTTTTTCGCGATCCTTAAGATCCACCTCGACTTGCCAATAACCCTTGGTTAGATCTAATGTGGTGAATTTGGTGGCTTTACCTAACTGGTCCAACGTATCTTGCAAATTTGGTATTGGAAAAAAATCTCGTTTCGTGACCGCATTTAAAGCCCGGTAATCTATGCAGAAACGAAAGTTGTTATTACCGTCCGAGTTTAATTTTTCTACCAAAACGACTGGTGCAGACCAGGGTGAAGATGAAGGAGTAATAATATCATTCTCCAACATCTCATCTATTAAGTTTTTCATGACTTGTCTTCTGCTAAAGGGTATTCGATACGGAGCCCGGGCTACCGGTGCACTATCGCCGGTTTGAATCCTATGTTTTACTAAATGAGTGCAATTTAATTTATCTTGCTTTGATTTGAAAATGTCTAAATATTCTAATAAGAATTTTGATAATACATTCTTGTCCGACTCTGGTAGGTGATTTAAATTGAACAATTCAGCACATTCCTGCCTTGTTATCGTGTTGATAGTGCCCGAGCGCTGACCGGTAGTATCGTTGTCTGCTTCATAAGCAAGGACGGCCGTTGCTATCGGTGTGTTTTTACTCAAGTCAGCACTCTGTTGACTTACATTTAGAATGTTGAGTAACATAGCATTCTGCTGATCATGCTTCGCGACGGTAACGCGAGCTGCTAGTACACCGTGCAGCCCGACGTCTTTTGGCTCAAGTACGTAAATACCTGCGGGTACGCGACTATCTACTTGCCCTACACATGTTACCCCATGTCGTGCGGGTATTGTTAATTTCTGAGATAGCCGTACTACATATTCAGGGATAGCTCTCCCTGCGCTGCTGCTCGACAATTTTAAGGATTGTGAACCTATGCTACAAACAGTTTCGCTACTTGTTGTGATCCGTTGATCACGGCTCGCTTCGATAGTCGGTTCACCCGGCTCTATCGCTACTACGGCTTCCTTGCTACAGGTAGATTTATCTTGCGAATATAACTCGCCCCTAGAGACCCCTACCTGACCGGCTTGTTGATCACGGCTCAGACCTGAGATCATTTCACTCGGATTTTCTACGCTTCCCTTAACTAACCGATCCGGACTATTTGCAGTGGTCGGTATACTAAAATTAACTAAATTACTGGCTCTAGGTCGCACGGAGCAAACTTCTGAGCTATTGTTATTCCATTTACCGATTCTTGACATAGATAATATTTTGCTCGCGATGATCAATTCGTCATTTTTAAAATCTAAACGTGCTTGATGTGCTTCCAGGAAATCAACCCCAATTAACCCATCTGTTTCGAAATATAGATCATTTGCACAGACTACAAAACGATGGTTACATTTTTTTGTTAACCCAAGGTCAAAAGTAATGTCAACTGCGCCGCTGCTACAGAGACGATTACCTGATACATCGAGTAAAACATCATTTGAGGCTAACACCGCGATATTGTGCTTTGCAACTACGCGCTGTTTAATTAATGACATAGCCGCGCCTGAATCTATTAAGAAAGAATAATTGCAATTTTGAATTACCAAATGGATCATCCGAGTATTATCTACACAAGAATCAGTGACCCTCGGAATAACTACAACTGATTTGATATCTATTCTGTCTGACGTCGGGTCGCCGTCGAGACAGGTTCCGAGTTTAAAGAACACTTATTTGCGTAGTGCCCTGCCTTTAGACAACGGAAACAAAATGGCTGACGGGGCGTAGGGCACGTTCTAGATATATGATCGTTGCCTCCACAATTGAAACATAGACCTCTCATTTGTGGATATGTCTTGGTGGGTAACTCTCGGGTAATTTTTCTCTTATAATTTAAGTCTTTTGTCGAGTCTGGCTTATCCTTCTTTACTGTTAAGGCCCGTATACTAGCTTTATGTGCGTCCGCTTTTGTTTCTTTATACAGTCGGGCTAACACTTCTTCACAATGTTCGGCATATGGCAACGCTTCGTCTATGGAATCGAACTGGCGATATCTACAGATTTCGTTGGCTAATCGCGTCTCCAACCCGTCCAAAAATTGTTTGATTAGTGCGCTTTCTTTCTTAATTTTATTCCTTAAATTTTGATATGAATCTACTGGCATTATCGCTGGAAACATTCTCGACGCTGCTACTTCTAATCTGACGGCATATTTCCGAAGACTCTCATCTTTTGCTCTAAAATTTTTATAAAATTCGCGTTCTGCTGATGCCGGGTCCGATCTTCGACCAAAAAGGTCGATGAGCCAATTTCGAAACGAAGCCACATCCTGAGGTCGTCTATCGTGCGGTAAAGAATAAAAACTTGTCTGCGCCTCCCCTCTCAGTTTTAATTTTATTACACTCACTATCTGCCTGTCTGTCCATCGCGAACTCTCTGAAACCGCGGCGACATTATCTAGAAATGCCTCTAACTCAGGTCCGCCTGAATAAGTTTCTATATTTTTAATAGCGGACATCGTGTTGGGATCAGAAAATATCTGAGTTACTGTCTCGTGCTCGGGAGTTGACGTTGGAGCGGTCGCTGGGGCTGTAGGTAAAGGTGGAGTGGTTGGCAAAGGCTGCTTGGGAATGTGCTCATATGTAGGGAGGTGATACGAGAAGGGTTGTTGGTAAGATGAAGGTCCAGGTACCGGATAAGTGTACGGATAGGAGTGTGGGTGTGAATACGGTGGGCCATGGCTTAGTAATCGGTACGGGTTCTCCGTTCTTAATTCTGGTGTACCGGCACTGGTTACAGTGGCTAGTGAAAAAGTGACCGCTGTTGCTGTTGTTAAGTTCCCCGTAACCGGTACTGTCGTTAACGTAGGTGTCGTTACTCCCGTTGTAGACATTTTTTTATAGTAACTACGTACACCGATAGAGACCAAGATTCCAATCAGTTGAATGTTTCGAATCTACTTGACCGAATATTTCAACCGTGTACGTAATTGGGATCCTACCGACTGCGCCAATGTAACAAACCGCTGCCGTCACAACGGATGTTTTCTATCGGTGGGTATTAATAAATAATGTATACTTACCTGTCTTAGGCTGGTACTGCTGGCTGAAAGGCACTAGAGCTGCTTCAAGGGAGGTGGCACAATGAGCAAAAGTTCGGAAAGAACAAACGTGTTTATTTACCCGCAACTACACACTAGCCAGACTCTCTATTCTTTACATTAATTTATACTACAAAAGTGCAGGGATCAGCAATGTAACTTGTACGTAAATTGTACGTGGATTAATTACCCAACGTTTAGCAAACTAGTAACCTATATTAAAACGGAATTTGGACTTTGAAATGTTTAGACAACAATTTAGAATAAGTCGTAAATTGTTACATTGCAATGTTTTCTTTTAGCTAAAATATGATGAAAATTTATAAAATTCAGACGCGGAAGCAAATATTTATATGATTTTTTACAAAAATAAAGTGCGATTTTACCTATTCTTGAAATGGATATTTTTGTTAAAACATTCATAAACATGCTTTTGGACCTATACTATGGATAAAAAATGATGAAAAATTATTAAAATCGGGCGCGGAAGCAAATATTTATATGATTTTTTACAAAAATAAAGTCAGATTTTACCTAATTATGATGATTACGTTGCATATTGTAAGCATCATTGGCTAGATTCTAGAATACCACCACACTTGAAATAGCAATTTTCTTGTTGCAATGTTTTCTTTTAGCTAAAATATGATGAAAAATACTATAAAATCCGGGCGGGAAGCAAATATTTATGTGATTTTTTACAAAAATAATGTCAGAATTTACCTATTTTTGAAATGGATAATTTTGTTAAAACATTCATAAACATGCTTTTGGACTTATACAGTGGATAAAATATGATGAAAAATTATAAAATTCGGGCGCGGAAGCAAATATTTATATGATTTTTTACAAAAATAAAGTCGTATTTTACCTATTTTTAATGAAAAGGTTGTATATTGTAAGCTATATGGGTTGATTCTAGAATACCTACCACACTTGAAATAGCTATTTTCTTGTTGCAATGTTTTCTTTTAGCTAAAATATGATGAAATATTATAAAATTCGGTCGCGGAAGCAAATATTTATATGATTTTTTACAAAAATAAAGTCAGATTTTACCTATTTTTGATGAATACGTTGCATATTGTTAGCTTCATTGGCTAGATTCTAGAATACCACCGTACTTGAAAAAACAATTTTCTTGTTGCAATGTTTTCTTTTAGCTAAAATATGATGAAAAATTATAAATTTCGGGCGCGGAAGCAAATATTTATATGATTTTTTGCAAAAATAAAGTCAGATTTTACCTATTTTTAATGATTACGTTGCATATTGTAAGCTTCATTGGCTAGATTCCAGAATACCACCACACTTGAAATAGCAATTTTCTTGTTGCACTGTTTTCTTTTAGCTAAAATATGATGAAAAATTATAAAATTCAGGCGCGGAAGCAAATATTTATATGATTTTTTACAAAAATAAAGTCAGATTTTACCTATTTTTGAAATGGATATTTTTGTTAAAACATTCATAAACATGTTTTTGGACCTATACTATGGATAAAATATTATGAAAAATTATAAAATTCGGACGCAGAAGCGAATATTTATATGATTTTTTACAAAAATAAAGTCAGATTTTACCTATTTTTAATGAATACGTTGTATATTGTAAGCTACATGGGCTGGATTCTAGAATACCTACCACAATTGAAATAGCAATTTTCTTGTAGCAATGTTTTCTTTTAGCTAAAATATGATGAAAAATCATAAAATTCGGGCGCGGAAGCAAATATTTATATGATTTTTTACAAAAATAAAGTCAGATTTTACCTATTCTTGAAATGGATATTTTTGTTAAAACATTCATAAACATGCTTTTGGACCTATACTATGGATAAAATATGATGAAAAATTATAAAATTCGATCGCGGAAGCAAATATTTATATGATTTTTTACAAAAAAAAAAGTCAGATTTTACCTATTTTTGATGATTACGTTGCATATTGTAAGCTTCATTGGCTAGATTCTAGAATACCACCACACTTGAAATAGCAATTTTCTTGTTGCACTGTTTTCTTTTAGCTAAAATATGATAAAAAATTATAAAATTCGGGCGCGGAAGCAAATATTTATATGATTTTTTACAAAAAAAAGTCAGATTTTACCTATTTTTGATGAATATGTTGTATATTGTAGGCTTCATTGGCTCAATTCTAGAATACCTACCACACTTGAAAAAGCAATTTTCTTGTTGCAATGTTTTCTTTTACCTATATTATGATGAATAATCATAAAATTCGGGCGCGTAAGCAAATATTTATATGATTTTTTACAAAAAAAAAGTCCGATTTAAACTATTTTTAATGAATACGTTGTATATTGTAAGCTACATGGGCTGTAATCTAGAATACCTACCACACTTGAAATAGTAATTTTCTTGTAGCAATGTTCTCTTTTAGCTAAAATATGATGAAAAATCATAAAATTCGGGCGCGGAAGCAAATATTTATATAATTTTTTACAAAAATAAAGTCAGATTTTACCTATTTTTGAAATGGATATTTTTGTTAAAATAATCATAAACATGCTTTTGGACCTATACTATGGATAAAATATGATGAAAAATTATAAAATTCGGGCGCGGAAGCAAATATTTATATGATTTTTTACAAAAATAAAGTTAGATATTACCTATTTTTAATGAATAAGTTGTATATTGTAAACTACATGGTCTGGATTCTTGAATACCTACCACACTTGAAATAGCAATTTTCTTGTTGCAATGTTTTCTTTTAGCTAAAATATGATGAAAAATTATAAAATTCGGGCGCGGAAGCAAATATTTATATGATTTTTTACAAAAATAAAGTCAGTTTTTATCTATTTTTGATGAATACGTTGCATATTGTAAGCTTCATTGGCTGGATTCTAGAATACCTACCACACTTGAAATAGCAATTTTCTTGTTGCAATGTTTTCTTTTACCTAAATTATGATAAAAAATCGTAAAATTTGGACGCGGAAGAAAATATTTATATGATTTTTTACAAAAATAAAGTCAGATTTTACCTATTCTTGAAATGGATATTTTTGTTAAACATTCATAAACATGTTTTTAGACCTATACTATGGATAAAATATAATGAAAAATTATAAAATTTGGGCGCGGAAGCAAATATTTATATTATTTTTTACAAAAATAAAGTCAGATTTTACCTGTTTTTAATGAATACGTTGTATATTGTAAGCTACATTGGCTGGATTTTAGAATACCTACCACAATTGAAATAGCAATTTTCTTGTAGCAATGTTTTCTTTTAGCTAAAATATGATAAAAAATCATAAAATTCGGGCGCGGAAGCAAATATTTATATGATTTTTCACAAAAATAAAGTCAGATTTTACCTATTCTTGAAATAGATATTTTTGGTAAAACATTCATAAACATGCTTTTGCACCTATACTATGGATAAAATATGATGAAAAATTATAAAATTCGGGCGCGAAAGAAAATATTATATGATTTTTTACAAAAAAAAAAAGTCCGATTTTACCTATTTTTAATGAATACGTTGTATATTGTAAGCTACATGGGCTGGATTCTAGAATACCTACCACACTTGAAATAGCAATTTTCTTGTAGCAATGTTCTCTTTTAGCTAAAATATGATGAAAAATCATAAAATTCGGGCGCGGAAGCAAATATTTATATAATTTTTTACAAAAATAAAGTCAGAGTTTACCTATTTTTGAAATGGATATTTTTGTTAAAATATTCATAAACATGCTTTTGGACCTATACTATGGATAAAATATGATGAAAAATTATAAAATTCCGGCGCGGAAGCAAATATTTATATGATTTTTTACAAAAATAAAGTTAGATTTTACCTATTTTTAATGAATACGTTGTATATTGTAAACTACATGGTCTGGATTCTTGAATACCTACCACACTTGAAATAGCAATTTTCTTGTTGCAATGTTTTCTTTTAGCTAAAATATGATGAAAAATTATAAAGTTCGGGCGCGGAAGCAAATATTTATACGATTTTTTACAAAAATAAAGTCAGATTTTACCTATTTTTGAAATGGATATTTTTGTTAAAACATTCATAAACATGTTTTTGGACCTATACTATGGATAAAATATGATGAAAAATTATAAAATTCGGACGCGGAAGCATATATTTATATGATTTTTTACAAAAATAAAGTCAGAATTTACCTATTTTTAATGAACACGTTGTATATTGTAAGCTACATGGGCTGGATTCTAGAATACCTATCACAATTGAAATAGCAATTTTCTTGTAGCAATGTTTTCTTTTAGGTAAAATATGATGAAAAATCATAAAATTCGGGCGCGGAAGCAAATATTTATATGATTTTTTACAAAAATAAAGTCAGATTTTACCTATTCTTCAAATGGATATTTTTGTTAAAACATTCATAAACATGCTTTTGGACCTATACTATGGATAAAATATGATGAAAAAATTATAAAATTCGGACGCGGAAGCATATATTTATATGATTTTTTACAAAAATAAAGTCAGAATTTACCTATTTTTAATGAACACGTTGTATATTGTAAGCTACATGGGCTGGATTCTAGAATACCTACCACAATTGAAATAGCAATTTTCTTGTAGCAATGTTTTCTTTTAGCTAAAATATGATGAAAAATCATAAAATTCGGGCGCGGAAGCAAATATTTATATGATTTTTTACAAAAATAAAGTCAGATTTTACCTATTTTTGATGATTACGTTGCATATTGTAAGTTTCATTGGCTAGATTTTAGAATACCACCACACTTGAAATAGCAATTTTCTTGTTGCACTGTTTTCTTTTAGCTAAATTATGATAAAAAATCATAAAATTCGACGCGGAAGAAAATATTTATATGATTTTTTACAAAAATAAAGTCAGATTTTACCTATTTTTGAAATGGATATTTTTGTTAAAACAGTCATAAACATGCTTTTGGACCTATACTATGGATAAAATATAATGAAAAATTATAAAATTCGGGCGCGGAAGCAAATATTTATATGATTTTTTACAAAAATTAAGTCAGAATTTACCTATTTTTGATGAATATGTTGTATATTGTAGGCTTCATTGGCTGGATTCTAGAATACCTACCACACTTGAAATAGCAATTTTCTTGTTGCAATGTTTTCTTTTACCTAAATTATGATGAATAATCATAAAATTCGGGCGCGTAAGCAAATATTTATATGATTTTTTACAAAAAAAAGTCCGATTTTACCTATTTTTAATGAATACGTTGTATATTGTAAGCTACATGGGCTGGATTCTTGAATACCTACCACACTTGAAATAGCAATTTTCTTGTTGCAATGTTTTCTTTTAGCTAAAATATGATGAAAAATTATAAAATTCGGGCGCGGAAGCAAATATTTATACGATTTTTTACAAAAATAAAGTCAGATTTTACCTATTTTTGAAATGGATATTTTTGTTAAAACATTCATAAACATGTTTTTGGACCTATACTATGGATAAAATATGATGAAAAATTATAAAATTCGGACGCGGAAGCATATATTTATATGATTTTTTACAAAAATAAAGTCAGAATTTACCTATTTTTAATGAACACGTTGTATATTGTAAGCTACATGGGCTGGATTCTAGAATACCTACCACAATTGAAATAGCAATTTTCTCGTAGCAATGTTTTCTTTTAGCTAAAATATGATGAAAAATCATAAAATTCGGGCGCGGAAGCAAATATTTATATGATTTTTTACAAAAATAAAGTCAGATTTTACCTATTCTTCAAATGGATATTTTTGTTAAAACATTCATAAACATGCTTTTGGACCTATACTATGGATAAAATATGATGAAAAATTATAAAATTCGGGCGCGGAAGCAAATATTTATATGATTTTTTACAAAAATAAAGTCAGATTTTACCTATTTTTGATGATTACGTTGCATATTGTAAGTTTCATTGGCTAGATTTTAGAATACCACCACACATGAAATAGCAATTTTTTTGTTGCACTGTTTTCTTTTACTCTGAGATAGCGCGT